>QEPC01004151.1:681852-699352 GCA_003113815.1 Sphenodon punctatus | reverse complement strand
CCTGAGACTTCGCATCCGCCTGAATGTTTGTTTGTCTTCTCCCATGTCTCTCCCACTGTCCCCTCTCCTTGTCTCCCCCTCCTTGTCTTTTAGATTGTAAGCCACAGGCAGGGACCGCGTCTGATTGTATGTTCTGTACAGCGCCAGGTTTTGCAACTGGTGCTTTATAAATGTTTAATAATAATAAATAATAATAACAGTGGAGCATGGTAGGAAAGATGGCCTTTCAGATGTGTGGGGCCCTGGCTGTTTAGGGCTTTAAAAGTCAAAACCAGCACCTTGAATTGTGCACAGAAATCTATAGGAAGCCAGTGCAAACTGTAAAGCACAGGTGTAATGCACTCACAGCGACTCATGCCTACTAACGAGCAGACAGTGAGGCAGAGACACTGGGTAATTTCAGACGTGATGGGCCTTTTGGCCTGCCATGCTGAACCCTGGACCGGGATCAGACCGGCCGTCCTTTAGACGTGCCGGCCTGATAGCAGAGGGGAATCAGGCAGGGGGTGGGGCTGCACGGCGCAACATGCGGCCACTCAGCCCCGCCCTCCTGCGCTCCACAGGCCACCCACCCTCAGGGTGATGGGCGGGTGCAGCAGCCAGTCAGGCCGCTGTGCCCGATCCCGTACCGCGGTCTGAACCACGGTCAGGAATGGGGCGAGGTAACAGACGTTGCCTTCACCCCATTCCTGATCATGGTTCATCTAACCATGATTCTGGAGGTGAGGCCAGCGTCAACTCCAGAACTGTGGTTAGCTTTGAACCCCGCCAGGAATTCACCATGGTGACATCTGGCGGGGCTCAAACAGACCTTCACGCGATCACAGCCACCACCCTGAATGATTCATGGCAACGTCTAAAATTACCCACTGAGTGTTTTTACACACACATTTCTCCTGCATGTTTGCTGTTACATCCTGAACTTTCTGTGTGTCTAAATCACTCATCCAGATCTTAAACATCTGGTTTTTTTAATTTCTGCATAGGACTTCTCCCAGAACTTTTGTGTGTAAAAGGTTCTCCTGATAAACTGCTTTGCCCCAGGCAGCTGTGGTCACTTGGTTTCCATGGCAGCCCCTCACTGGAATGCATCTGGAACTTACTTGTGAACTTGTAAACCCAGAAGAGTGAAAGACCAGCATTTTAAGATGTGTGTAAAAATGCCCACTGTGAGGGGAAAAACAAAAGGAGGAAGTACTAAGGGTTTCTGGGACAGAGAGGGAAGTAATTCTGCTTTCCATACAGACACTAAAATAAATAAATAATAAAGTTTATTGTGAGCCACATGGCCATAATAACACATTCATAAACATAACTATGTTCATGACTCCAGATAAAATGTATTATACTAAAATATAACACCTGAACAGTATTATTCCTAAAACAAAAATAATATATTACTTCTATTTTTAATTATAACCAACCAGACACCATGGAATAAAACCCAGCCAGAGAACCAAATCAGCTTCCGGGGGGAGGAGAACATAAATCGAGTTCATCCTCCATCCGAGTATCAGCATCATAATAAATATCCACCTGTGGTTTCTGTTCATAGCTCATACGAATCTTGGCAATTCTGAAAGCATAAATTGCAATCAACTTAGATCTCGTAAAGTCCATATCCTCCAGCAGATATATTAATTGTTGAATTTGGGGGTGGGAGACATCCCAACCAATGGTAGATTGCAACCGTCTACGTTGTTTATCATAAATCGGGCATCTCAGAACATAGTGTCCTAAGTCATCCACCTCCTGACCACAAGGACAGATCTGATCCTGATATAGAGTTCCCTGCTACCTTCTGACCAAGACAGATGTGTGCATGGTTTGGAATCTCAGGCTAGTCAAAGCTTTTCTGAGTATGGGATCCCCTAGAAGATGGATATATGGAACTCCACCCTTAGCAGGAATCAGATACTTATAGAAGGGGGAAATAAGCGATCTAGAGGCCATAGCCCTCTGTTGTTGTCTATCTACATCCAACACTCTTTGTTTAATTAATTTGACCACAAAGCCACTAGTGTTATCACGAAAGAAAGCTTCTGAAAAACCCAGCGACAAGAGACGTGTCTTCACATCGAACCACCAAGCATCCGTACCACCTACATTATCTAGCTGTTTTTCGATCATTGCCCAGCCCAAAAGAGAAGTAACAGGGGCATCCCTTATTTTAGCCCAAAATGCCATCTTACGTATTTCTATTTGAGCAGCCAAGGAATGTTTACCCAGTTCCAGATTTATAATGGCAGCACTAGATGAGGCCGGGATCGCTAAAATTTGTCTCCAAAAGACGTTAATCACTGGTTCAAGGCAAGCTACTGCATGATGATCATGTCCCCAGATTTGAGAACCATAGAGTGATTTCAGATGTTACACGGTCCCGATTCACCACAGTGGATCCCTGGCGGGGGTGAACCGAACAACCACCCCCCATGGTCAAAAAAAGCCCCGAACAGACCGGGCCCCAAACAGACGGGACCGGGACCATGGCAGGGAATCGGGTCGCCAGATCACGGCCCGGGACAGCGCAACAGATGTCACTGTGGTGAATCGGGACCGAGTAATGTCTGAAATCACCCTGTGTTGTTGCTGGTTGCCTGGCAGCTATGCTGCATGCTTTGTCCCCGGCTGGGAATCATTTCCCTTGATTCTGGCTGGTGGTTGCCGGCCAGATGTTACTTTTTGTTGGTTCCTGTCAGCAATCTCTTTGACCACGCTTTCGGAGATGGTCCGGGAGGGAGCTCTGGAAGTGTGGTTGATTTTGACCTCATGTGGGTATTGACCGTGGTGAACATCTGGCACCCGCAAAACAGACGTTCAGGGCGCTTTGGCCCCACCGTGGGATTGACCGTGGTCCACTGTGGTTGAGCGTGATCTTGTATCGTCTGAAAATACCCATAGAGTATACTTGCTACAAGCTTAGCCTCCATAATTTTTTGGGCTGCTCTAGTACATCGTTGACCATACAAAAAAGAAAAATCGCTGAATGGCCAAGGATTCCATTTTAGCCTTTTGCTTAGCTGCTAAGATGTGGGCTCACCATGAGCTGTTGTAAGTAAAAGTAATACCTAAATATCTATACCTACGAACCTGCTCGATTCTATGCCCCTGCAGGGACCAGGAATATCTTACAAATCGTTTTGCAAAAACAAGAATTTTAGTTTTATCATATTTTATATACAGATTCTTTATTCTCATTTTAACCGTCCTTCTTGTAGGGAACACAGAAGAGGTTAAAGTGTGTTTGGAGGTACTTATGTCCCCAAAATACACTCATTAGAACCAGTCTCTACTATAAGGTTGGGAAACTTTCCCCTGCTGTGGGCCACTTTGAAAATTAGTAGAAGCTCCGTAGCCTCATAACAGGCCCCACTAGAAGAAAGAGACCCTTTTGGGGGTACTGAGTCCCTCTTTTGGGCAAGGGTAGGGGGGTCAAAGTACCTCTTTCAGGAGAAAGACACACAAAAAGGCTGGTATTCAAGCTTCAGGCAGCTCCTTCCTGGTTGCCTCAGAGGAAAAGCACTTAAGCGGACAATGGGGAGACGACGTCAGAATGACAAGCAACTAAGTGGAATGAGAAGCAGGAGCATCTGTCTCTCTTGCACTTGAAATGTTGGGAGGTGTGTGTGTAAGTATGTTAGGGATGTAGCTTATTCACTGAGGAGTGGATCTTGCTGACCAAGGGGACAGACTGAGCTTAGCCCTATTTGGCCACTTGGAATGTTGGGAGGTATGGGAGAAGGAAAGGTCGGGTCCAGACAATGAACTGTGCCATGGAACCATCCCCTGTTTATCCTTGACTACATGCCCTCATCTCTGCTCTCTTCCCCCTGAACCAACTCACCCTTTCAGTGCTTGAAGGTAGATTCTGGTTCCATTTGGCCAGATCCAGGAATTAGAAAGGGACCAAATAAAAAACAGCCAGTGGGGCTGATACCATGCCCTATGGTCCACCGCACAGAGCACATGTGGCACACGCACAAGCGTGGGGTAATGGCTAAGTGTGCAGTCTTGAACTGGGAGGTAGGGGGGAACCCTAGTTCAAGTCTTGCCTTAGCCAGAAACTCACTGGGTAACATTGGGCCAGTCACACTATTCTCTCAACCTCACCTACCTCACAGGGTTATTGGGAGGATTAAAAAGTTGTGTTATATGCAAAGTGCTCTGAGTTCCATGGTAGGAGGGGTGCTATATAAAGATGATGATGATTGATTTGGCCCTCAGACTGGAGGTTCCCCAAGCCTGCTCTAGTAAAACCTTAGTTAGTCAGCTCACGACACTTAGAGATTCTTGTGGATCCCCTCCTAGCTTGGACATTCCTGTTCCTGGTCAGCTCTCATACCTGGTCAGTCTAAAGGAATACAGGAAATTCCTTGAAAATAGAGATGGTAGCTTTATATACTACAGTTGTATCAGGCCCCAGAACGTCTTTATAGATATCTCAGAAAATCCTTGAAATTTATGTCCCATTCTCATCCATCCCTTACAAAACAAATGTATTTCAGACTTAGGGTTGTAAGAAGAAAGGAGCAGCAATTCTGAAACCAGAAAGTGGCTCTTCCTCCCCTCGTGTTCCTACAGCTCTTCTCTTTAAAACACCTTGAAACCAAATCTTCTCACATGTGTTTCAACTTCTAGCCTGCAGCCAGTTTTGAAAATGAATAATAAATCCCTGAAAAGGGTGATTACAATAGAAATGCTGACAGACACTTTAACTCTTACACTGCAAATGGAGGAAGCACGGGGGGTGGGGTGGGGGGATTCTGATCAGAACCTGCTATAAATTTGCATAGAGCCCCTGACTGCAATCCAGAACCCAGAGGCCAATGGCAAAACGCCTTTGAATTCAATGGGTGGAGACTGGATCTCATAGCTGTATCAAGAAAAAAAATTCTGCAGGATGCTGGTTATTTGCGAGATGCAGCACATTCAGCATGTGTTTGCATCCCTTGGGAGGAAGCTTTTTTTCTTGATGCCACAGTGCTGTTTTCTGAAGGTTTCATGATCTCTAAATGCACCATCTTCAATTGCATTTATTTCTTTTTAAAAATTGAGCAAAAAATGACACTTGAACAATGACAACTTGATAACTAGAACAAAAAAATAAAAATAAGAATAAGCTCTAACACAGAGCAACTGGGACTTGAACTATATGATAGGTTTCAGTATTAACGTTCATAAGATTTGTCATTGTCACAGCTTGCTAATGCTCAGAGCATCTCATTTTCTAAATATAATGCATCACTGTTTAGTGGCTAAAAATGTAAATTACCGGAAACATAATCATGGTCAAAAAACTGAAAAAAATATGATCCTTGAATCTCTCAGCGCGCAATGATATAATGTGGAATGTTTACCAATTAAACACAACAGCTCTGCTCAGTTAACCTACGGGACAGCGACATCAATCGCTCAGAGATTTCTCTTCTCTCGGTAAGAGTTCCATAGACTTCCAGAGCATCTTCTCACTTGGATTCAAGAGATAAGAGAACTTGTCCAAAGGGAGAAGTAGCCAATATATTTTCAGCTGCATTTATGATGCTTGATTATGTCCTAAAAACGGCCATATATATATTTTTGCATAAAATATCAACAGTCCTATTTAATTAATCACAAACATTTGCAAATAAAGAATCATGACTGAATATTCTTTTTTTTTTAAAAAAGAAGATATTCAAAATAATTTTGCTGGATATTTTCAGGGAAACTTGCTTTGGGGGCAAATAATTGGTTGCGAAAACCCAACCTTTTTTCTTTTTGGTACATTTTGATTGCTGAGAAATGAAAATTATAAGTAGTCAGACAACTGAAAATGTTTGTGATAAAGGAAAACAAATCAGTGTTATGAAAACGAGAAAAATTTCAAAAGTTGGAGAAGAAACTGGTGCATTCCTCAAAAATATGCCTTTTGTCTTTAGTGTCCAGAGTTTCTGTGATAGGAGTAGACTTGTGTCTCTGTCTGCCTGTGAAGTAAAAGACACACACATCACAGGACACAAAAACGAAATACAAAGGGCACACTTTCACGGAATGATAGCAGGTTTCAGCTATTCATCCTACTGAAAATTTATAGCAATAGGTCCAAACTATTTTTAAAAAGGCAATGAAGAAATCTGCTTTTAATTGCAGCCTTATCAATGTGGAGCAATGTAATCAGCCCAGATACCAATTTCAGATGTCTACTATCAGGCTTGAGAGTTCTACTGTCGGTGTAATTGTGATAAAATATACAATCTCTCACTATATATATTTAAGTGTTGTGAGATTTGAAACAGGATAGTCATAGGTTTCTGCAGGGTGTGACCGTTTGTAGGGCAGCAGCTCATCTTCCCATTGTGTGGTTAACTGCTGGCTGGTTCTGAGCCAGCTGGGACTCAGATGATGTGTACAGCTGAGTGAATCATTCAGGGCTTGTTCTCATGAACAAGGGTAGTAGTTACCCTGAAGTAAGTAACTACCTCCCTCTGTCTCTGTTCCCACAAACAAAAGGAAGCAAGGTCAAACAGCTTGTTCCTCCCTCTGATCTCCCTCTTTTAGAACCTGCAGGAAACTACTATCAGGGAGATCTGGAATGACAAGCTCCCGGAGAGGCAGAGACACTGTGAGGGAAACAAAGAAGGATGCGCGTGCTCAGGTTTTCTGGAGAAGCACAGGACTCCGAGGTCATTACTTCCTTCCAGTACAGACAAACAATCCCCCTTCCACAATAGTAACACTTGTTTGAAGAGGTAAGTACCTCCCCTTTATTCTCAATTTAACCCTCACCCTTGCTCAGATGAACAGAGAGCAGGTTAGAGTGAACTACGTGGCACTCATGAAAGCACCACTTCAAATGGGGACCACCAGAGAAAACACTGAAAGCTCACGCGGGGAGCTTGCCTAAAACAGCTTTCCCTGATGTTGATCTGACCAGGAGAGACAAGGCCAGGCTAGAAGAGCGTGTGAAGATTTTGGGTATGAAGGATAAAAGTAGGGAGTACTTGTAAACAAAAGCACATTGTTAATGGAAATCCACGTACTGAGTGGACTTGATCCTGCAACATTTTACAGACAGGATAGGCCACTCTGCTACAGAGCTCTTAGGAAAGTGCTGTGGAAGTAGATGGAGTATGTGAATGTTTTGCAAAGAAAACCTTAAAAAGCCCCAAAATAAAAAGCCAGTGCAGTGGAAAGGGACCTCACTGTAAATGGGTTCAGGCAGAGAAGCCCAAGCACAGGACCTCTCTTTATATGAAAGCCACAACACACGATCTATTAAAATTACATTGTAAATGAATTCATTTATAGTCAACCAATAACCCCTCTAAAATAAGTCACTATCATCAGTTAATAACTGATTTGCTGTTACTAATAGCTCAAGTCCATGGCAAGTCTTACCTGTCCTTACTAAACTGCTTAGTAGATGTGTTAATGGAAGTTATTGCTATTATAAATTATCTCCAGACACTGACAAAAGAAGTAATATACAGTATATATTTTTTAAAAGTGCTAGCCAATGCATGGCTGAGTGATTGAGTCAGAAAATGAACCATTCCTCGGGGTTAGCAAATGATTTTTCATCAGCCAGCAGGCTATTAAGCACACCTAGATAATAAACGGATGATTTTAGAGGTAATTCTGCTAGGTTCTCATATTTTCCATTTTAAATTTCATGTGACTTTTAAAGGATTCGCACATTACATTGATTTACACAATGGAGTAGAGAGCCAATGATGTCCTTTAATGTCGGAGACAGTGCATTATTATTTATCATTACATCTACCTTGTCTTCTCTGTAAAACATGTGAAAAATGTCTCCTTGGCTAGCACGAGGTTGCGCTGGGTCATCCGCGCCACATGACGCAACCCTATGGTGCCATATTTGTAAGGTGCTGGACTCAAACCTGGATGCATGGAACTCTGACCTTGCTGCCACCAAGCAGCTCCCAAACCCTCCCCCTCCTACAGGCCGTTGCTCCTCACTGGACAGCCTTGTCCATCTCCAATGGTTTGCCCAGGTAATAGAAGAGAGGGAGAGGACTAAGAAGTTGTCTGAACAATGCTATTGCTAGCCTCAAGCTAACCTGCCATTTTTCTAGTGAATGATGTGCTCTTGTTCCTGTGTCCCTGCATCTGATACCTATCCCATTTGAGAAGTCACAATCAGTTAATAACTGATTTGCTGTTATTAATAGCTCAAGCCCATGGTAAGTCTTATCTGTCCTTACAACACTGCTTAGTAGATGTGTTAATGGAAGTTATTGCTATTATAAATTATCTCCAGATAGATAGATAGATAGATAGATAGATAGATATAACTGCTAGCTTTAAAAGAAAAGGGAAAAAAGCACAAAACAAAACAAAAAAAGCTTTGCCTCACACTTGCATTTAGTTTCACCAAATGTTGGTTAAAGAAATTAGGCAGTTTTTACCTGGAATGTTACAGGGGAATTCATCGTGGAGAAATTTTTCAAACTTCTCCTCCTGAGAAAATGATTTAAAAATCTGCAAGGCGTTCATAATGGTACTGGAGATCAGGAGCCTAGGGGTATTTTCAGATGTGACAGGCCTCTGGGCTGAATTCCGGACTGGGATCATTCCCTGACCCCGGTCCGTGATGAGGCTGGCTGTTCTTCAGACGTGCCGGCTGCATCACTACTAGGAAACAGAAAGGGGGTGGAGCCAGGGCAGGTCTGAGCAGCGCACCATACATCCCCGTCCCCAGGAAGACAGGCGGTGCAGAGGCTGCTAACTGTGGCCGGGAACACAATCAGGAGTGGGCCAAGGTAAAAGAAGTTACTTTTGGCCCTTTCCTGATCGTGGTAAATCTAACCACGAGTCTGGCTCTGTGGTCAGCTGCCGCAGCGCTGGAACCATGATTGGAATTGATCCCTGCCGGGTGTTCACTGTGGCAAACATCTGGCAGGAATCATTCAGACATTATTTATTTATTTATTTATTTATGAGATTTGTACCCCGCCCCTCCTGACAACAGCTCGGGGCAGCTTCCAACAATAATAAAAAATACATAAAAACAAATATAAAACAATTGAAGATAATCACAAACAATTAAATGTTTTTAAAACAGGGCCCCGGGATACAATTTGACGTTAAAACAATAAACAGGGTACGGGAGATAAAAAAAAACCTAACCCACCCTCCCCCCCACTCCAAAGGCCTGGCCGAACAGCCAGGTTTTACAACACCGCCGGAATGACAACAGGCTTGGGGCCAGGCAAGCTTCCTCCGGAAGGGAGTGCCAGAGGCGCGGCGCGGCCACCGAGAATGCCCTCTCCATTGTGGCCCCCCACTTTACGCGGGGAACCTCAAGGAAGGCACCCCCGGCTGACCGAAGGAGCCACTCTGGGGCGCGGAGGGCGAGGCAGTCCCTGAGGTACGAGGGGCCCAGACTGTGAAGGGTCTTATAGATCAACACCAAAACCTTGAATCTAGCTCGGCACACTATTGGCAACCAGTGCAGAGTCTGGAGCACAGGTGTAATGTGCTCCCGACGACCCGTCCCCATAAGGAGACGAGCCGCCGCATTCTGCACTAGCCGCAGCCTCCGAACCAGGAACAAGGGAAGCCCCATGTAGAACGCGTTGCAGTAGTCCAGCCTCGAGGTGAGGAAGGCATGGATGAGGGTGGCCAGGTCCGGGCCGGAGATGAACGGACGCATCCTACGCACCAGATACAGCTGGCGGAAGGCAGCCTCAGCGACTGCCTCCACCTGCCGCTCCAGGCGGAGGTCCGCATCCAATATCACCCCCAGACTCCAGACCTGCTGAGCTATAGGAGGGGAAACTCCCCCAATCAGGGGGGCCACTACCTCCCTCGCTCTCCCCACCAACATCACCTCTGTCTTATCAGGGTTGAGCTTCAGTCTGCTCTGCCGCATCCATTCCGCCACGGCCTCCAAACACTGGGATAGCAATGAGACAGCCAGGTCTGGGTCAGTTGAACATTATGGGGATCCCAGCCACCCTACAGTATTCACTGTGGTTCAGTGGGGTTCACTGTTTATCCCGTAACATCTGAAAATATTCATATAGAAATCCCAACAGATTCTGAGATCCAATTTGCTTCCTTAAGGTATTTTCAGACGTTACGAGATCACGCTCAACCACGGACAATCCCCAGTGGTGGCGGATAGTCCCGTAACGCCTGGTTGCTCACTGCCAGATGTTCACCATGGTGAACCACCGGCGGTGAGCAAAATAACCACGCTTTCGAGGATGGTCCAGGCACCATCTCTGAAAGCGTGGTTAATTGAACCATGGCCCAGAATCGGCGGATGGTAACACCTGTTACCGCCACCGATTCCGGGCCATGGCCCAGACCCCGGGCTTCAGGGTAGACAAGCCACAAGCTTTAAGCACTGCTGATTTTTGACAGGGTCCTGAAAATAAGAAGGGAGAATGCTCAACTCACTTTCAACTTAGTCCAGATATAAGTGGCTTATCTTGCTGTCTTCTGTCCCCTAATAAACCTGTGCCTACAAGCACTGCTGCTACCTCTGGCAAACACATATTCTCAGCTATTATGGGCTGGAAGAAGAATCCCTTTCGGACAACATGTTGGCTTACCAGTCCTGGAATGCAGCAGCACTGGTGGTGGAAGATCCTGGGAACATTAATTTTGCTGTTCTCCAAGACTTGCCCCCACCACTGTCCCTCCTGCTTCTGCTGCCACCTTAGACATTCCTCAGAACCTTCTGCCACCACTGCTGCACCTGCTGCCACTTGGACCCCTGCACAGAGGCAGTAAGTGGTGTCAGCAAGAGTGGCAGATGCCAGCGAGTTGGATGTGGTGGCCTGCTGATGCTCATCAGGATCTGCCACTGCTCCTGCCACCTCTGTTCATGCTTCCCAGGACCCAGACTAGCATGCAGGGTCCAGGGCAGGTGAGGGCAGTACAGTGGCAATGATGGCTCTCCACCACAGCTGAAACAGAGAGTGCATTGGCTACCCTTGGGTAATACCCAGATTTTTGAGTAGTTTATCAGGTGTGTCATTGGTGCCCAAGTACCAAGTTAGGCATCCAATTAGCCAATTATTACCAAGCTACTGAGCCACTAATTGGTAAATTGGTACAGGAATCAGAACAGGAAGTCAAAAAACGGTACTGGAATTTTTTTTTAAAATGGTACTGAAAATTGGGTCCGGAAGTAAAAAAAACAGGATAAAAAGCAAGTAAATTGGTACTTCAGGCACTAATTGGTTTCCAACTAGTACCCAATGTTACTGGTCTGAGTACCAGGATTTCAACAGGTATACCATTTTTACAGTTACTCACTTCATCTCTACTCTCCAGTGCTGCCATGCTCTCCCCGCTTGTCACCGTCTCCACATTACACCAGTTGTTGGCATCCTGCCGCCTGTCTGCAGCTTATTCCTGGGTTCCTCATAATGACTGTAAATGTTTGGTTTTTTTCTACAGTTACATATAGGTACCCACTTCTCATCAAAGCACCTGTTTTGCAGCTACTTGGATTGCCCAGTGAAAAGGTATTGGAAGCTAACCTGTAAAATCGGGTGTATATGAGGTCAGCCTTCAGGAAAGTAGTGGTGATTTGCTATGCCTACTTACAATGTGGCAAACCGTTAGTTATGGATAAAATGAACAAGAAACTCTCATGGTTTAGGGTTTTTATTAGAGACTCACAATGCAGCCTGGATTTCATGTGAGATATGGGAAGCTTCGTGAACCTTTGGAGTAAACCTGGGCTTAATTCTAAGCCAATGATAGAGCCACTTTGTCTGTATACGAGAACCAGTAGAAATATGGACATTTCTTTTCCACTAAGATTTTCAGTTTGGGGTTTGCTCAAACTTGAAAATCAAAAGGAAACTTGGTTGTGTATGTGGGCTGGCCCCACAGAAACAGGTTCCCGAAAAGGCACTATATTTTGTATGTTTTTTCATGTTTTATTTACTGTAATTTTTTTCACACAAAATTACACAGCTAGCTGGTAATTACACACTGTCTGATATATCTGCATAAGCAATCATTTTTCATTTGATCTTCCTAAGCCCTGTCTGCTCCCCTTACATCCTGGGCCCTCCATCAAGCACATGCACAAGCACTTGGCATTGGCATGAATTTCTCCTCACATCAGCCCTGCAGATACTCCCAGTCTGAACAGATCAAGAGTGACTCAAGAGTTGAGGTTGCCAAGCCATTCAGGGATCAAGACCCGAGCATCTTAATCTAGCCTTTTCCAAAGGGAAACCAGTTTTCTCAAGCTCAAATGTTGCTGAACATGGAAGAAATACCTTAGGAAGAAAACATCTTGTCCTCACAACTGGCCCCATTAACTGGACCCTTATAAAATGACCCTGCAAATAATCATCGATATATACACTTGAGGGCATCCAGGAAGAAATGTGTTATGTTGAGTGAACTGGGCCAGCATGTGGCAATTTGCTTATATATTGCAAGCAGGGTGTAGGGTTGTCACCTCTCAAGGTGGAGACTCCTGGTTTTAACCAAGAGAAGGTCCAATTTCTTCAGGTTAGCCAGGGACCACCATGGTTAAATCAGAGTTCTGGGGCGGCAGCTGGGTGGGCCATCAGGACTATCCCATCCCCTTTCTAACGTATCCCCGCCCATACGAAGCACCGCAATGTCAAAATGTGCCACAAGGGAGGGATGATGTCCAAAAGGGTGTGGCGGCCCTCTGGCCCCACCTCCTTTCTGGCATGACTCCACTTTCTGTGATGTCACAATGCTCGATAAGGGTCAGTGATAGATCAGAAAGGAATGTGAGATACCCTTTGCTCCACCCTTTGCTCCACCCCCTTCAGGAAGAACATGACAAACCCAGCAGTGTGGTGTAATGTACTCAGAGCAGGTAACCAGGTCATCATTGATTCAAAAGTGCCTGATTAATTAACATGAGTGAGTTTCTGTCAGCCAAGAAAAAAAAAAAATTATTTGAGGATGACATTGAACTCAGATAAAAGTCATATAAATCAAAGCCCCCCTGACTCTGACCCCACTCACCATGCTTTCACACCAAGTTAACTTTCCTTTGATAGAGCCCTGACTTTCCCCAGTGTAACTGAGATTAGAACTGGGCTCAAATGTTTAAGTGAGTCTATCAGATTGTTAATCTAGCTGGATGCTATAATAATCCTTCTCACAGCATGATTTAAAGGTACGAAAAGTACTTTCCAATTATTATCTGATGAGGATTAATGATATCACAACTGTAAATAACTTTGCATAATTAAATAACCATATTAAAAAGTATGCCCTCGGTGCCTCTCAAGCAGAGAGATTATTATTCCCATTTTACAGATAGGGAACTGAGGGTTAGAAAGTTAACTTTCTCTTAGTGGGTCCTTGGCTGTGCCAGCATATGAACCCATGTCTCCCAGCTTCACATCCCAGGTCTACACCACGATTACACCAGCTCTGAGCAGAATTTCTGAACCTACTGGAAAATGACTTTACATTGGCCAGGGGAAATTATATAGTACCTTTCAATAAATCAGGCTGCTACATGGTTCTTGTTAGAAAGTTCATAGATTGTTTTTTGTAGAAGAGGGGTGCTTAACAGTTCTAAAAACTAGTTAGCACTGTTGTAGAGTAATAACTGATTCGCAATCAGTAAGGACAAATGCAGCTGAAGGTTTAAAACAGAACTTTACTTAAGACTTTCCAGGCACAGATCCTTAGTTACATCTAACTAGTAGTAAGACAAAATGGAGATTGGAGACACACACAATGAGAGAGAAGGGAAGAAGGAGTGGTTACACAAAGGAATTCAACTGTAAAACCCCATCTCCCTTCCATGGACACATAAACTTAGCAGTGCCATCTCGTGGCTCTATAGTCAATTACTGTTCTTAATAAAGCAGGCATTAACTTATGGATGTTGCATATACCAACAAGCACTACTCCGTGTAGTAAATCCCATGCAATGGTGTAGTGGTCCACCAATGCCTTACTTAATTTCTGTCTCCGATCACTCATTCGAACCCCATCCCATCTTTGACTGTTTCCTTGTCTCCTTCAATCTCTCCCACTGTTCCCCCTCCTCTTCCCCATTTCCCCGTCCCTTCCGTGATCTGCAGGCCATTGTGTCCCAGGACTTTGCCTCCTCCCTCTCTCCTCTTCTCCCCTCGGTCTTCTCCTCCTCCTCCCCCGATTCTGCAATCCCCACCTTCAACTCCTTTCTTGCCTCCACCCTCGACTCCCTTGCCCCCCTCTCCTCCCTCCTGGCTCGCTCCCGTAACCCTCGCCCTTGGCTCACCCCCACCATTTGAGATCTCCACTCCTACACCCAGGCTGCTGAACGCCTCTGGCACAAATCCCACTACCACGATGACTTCCTCCACTTCAAATTCTGCCTCTCATCGCTCAACAATGCTATCTCCCTCGCTAGACAGCAGTACTATGCCTCACATATTGAGTCCTGCTCCCGGGACCCTCGCTGTTTCTTTTCCACCTTTGACTCCCTTCTCAAACCTCCCGTCCTCCTCCCTCCTCTTCTCTCTCTGCTCAGGATCTTGCTCTCTTTTTCACCTCTAAGATTGACAAGATCCGTCTGGAAATCGCTTCCAAGTCCTCTCCACCTACTACTCCCCCCCTCTTCCTCCTCCCCCCACCTCTCTCCTGTCCTCCTTCCCTCCTGCCTCCCTTGACGAAATCTCCTCCCTGCTCTCCTCCTCCAACCCCTCCGCTTGCCCCTGGACCCCATTCCTTCCCACCTCCTGACCTCCATTGCCTCCACCGTCGCCCCCCCCTCCCGCACATCATCAACCTCTCCCTCTCTACCGGCTCCTTCCCCTCTGCCTTTAAACATGCCACTGTCTCCCCCATCCTAAAAAAGTCCACTCTGGATCCCTCTGAACCCCCTAATTACTGTCCTGTCTCGCTTCTCCCTTTTGCTTCCAAACTCCTTGAAAGGGTTGTCTACTCCCGTTGCCTCGGCCTCCTCTCTGCCAACTCCTCCCTTGACCCCCTCCAACCTGGCTTCTGCCCCCTTCACTCCACTGAAACCGCTCTTGCTAAGATCACCAATGATCTTCTTGTGGCTAAATCCAACCGCCTTTATTCTATTCTTGTCCTCCTTGATCTCTCTGCTGCCTTTGACACTGTTGACCACTTGCTCCTGCTTGAATTGCTTCACTCCCTGGGATTCCGGGACTCTGTCCTCGACCGGTTCTCCTCCTACCTTTCTGGCCGCTCCTTCAACGTATCTCTTCCTAACTCCTTCCCCTCCTCCTCCCTACCCCTCTCGGTCGGGGTTCCCCAAGACTCTGTCCTTGGCCCTCTCCTCTTCTCTATTTACACCCAATCCCTAGGCAAACTCATTGCCTCCCACGGTTTCCAATACCTATACGCTGATGACACTCAACTCTATCTCTCCATTCCTTTCCTCTCTGTTCAAGCTCATCTCACCGACTGTCTCTCCGATATCTCCGCCTGGATGTCTCAACGCCAACTCAAACGGAACATGGCGAAAACTGAACTCCTGATCTTCCCTCCCAATCCTTCCTCTCTCTCTTCCCTGTCAATTAACACTGACGGGGTCTCCATCCTCCCTGTCCCCAAGCCCGCAACTTGGGCTTCATCTTTGACTCACACCTCACCTTCAAGCCAAAACTCTCATCCACGCCCTATTCATCTCACGCCTCAACTATTGTAACCTCCTCCTCGCTGGCCTTCCCCACTCTCACCTTTCTTCCCTTATCTCTGTTCAAAACTCTGCTGCCAGGATCATCCACCTAGCCCATCGCTGTGACCATGTGCAGCCTCTCCTCTCCTCTCTCCACTGGCTCCCTTTTCCTGAGCGTATTCTGCACAAGCTCCTCATCTTCACCTACAAAGCCCTTCACAACCTCGTTCCCCCCTACCTCCCTGCCCTGATCTCCCTCCACCCCTGCTTGAGCACTTCACTCCTCTTCCATCCTCACACTCCCATGCCTCCCCTGCTCCCCAAACCACCTTTGTCACCTTCGTCCCTTCTCCCTCGCTGCCCCGCACACCTGGAACTCCCTCCCTGCCCTTGTCTGCCTTGCTCCCACCCTCCACACCTTCAAGTTCCTCCTCAAAACCCACCTCTTCCGCTCCACCCTTCCGAACTCCTGCTAATCATCCTCACCCAGGATTATCACCCACCCCTGTTACCTGTAAACTCCCAACTTACTGCAACCAAGCCAAGAACGTGTACCTGAGTTCCCGCATCCTCATGAATGTCGCATCCCTTGTCTCTCCCTCTGTTCCCCCTTCCCTGTCTTTAGATTGTAAGCTCTCAGGCAGGGACCGTGTCTATCTTATTCTTTGTAAAGCGCCAGGTACATCGCTGGTGCTATATAAATGCTTATTATAATAATAAATAGTACCATTGCCACCAATCCCAGGGAAGACACTGGCTATCTTCAAGATAGCCAGACAATATTTGCATAAACTTGCACATGCTTGTGTATCTACATTTCTACAAATTTAAAATAGCACATTGACTAATACAGAGACTGAATTTAAAAATAGCCCCATAGCACTGACACTACCATAGAACACAAACCCCCATGGCTCCACACAAAAAATACCCCAGAGTTGCATAAACCCCTAGAGAGTCCAGAGGTCTCTATTACTATTTATAATAGCGACAACAATAACAATAAATATTTAATAATAATGATAACAACAATTTTATTATTATTATTATTATTATTATTATTATTATTATTATTATTTAGTACCAGCAATGTACCTGGCACTGTACAATAATTAATTAGAGTCAGATCCCTGCCCTGAGGTACATACAGTACTCCACAGCCTCAGAGAACAAACACCCCACAAGACGGATTTTTGGACAGTTGGCATCTGGATCACATCAATCCCAATACCAGACAAAGACCCAACTTTCAGACTTTCTGGGTGGAACACTAGATGGGTGGAAACCATAAAAGTAGCAAATGGGGACAGACTGCAATTGCCCTAGGAACAACAAAATGAATATCTCAAAACTAGGAGAACCAAGTAATTCCTAACCTAGTGGCCACAAGGAGTGGTTTAGGCCAAGAATGTGAAAGGTCAGGATCTCAGTGTAACCACGGTCTCCACAGAATCTCTTCTGTAAAGATTCTTTTTCTTCTAAAGGCCACTGCTCCCCTAAGGAGCCACATCCTTTCCAGCCTCAAGCATCCTTCCCTTTCCTGTGCTCTGTACATTGGATGTTTATTGAACTGAGGATTATTCCTGCTCCCAGTAATGAACCAACACATACACTAAGCATTTATTTATAGGGTCAAAATCTGAAGCCAAAATTCAAATCTATGGCATGCTAAACTTCACTGCACTTTCTCAAGATGATACTAGCCACTGAGTTGTATCAGGAGAGGTTGACAGCTATGAGGTTTGCTAGTGTGCCCAAGGCCATCTAGAACCCGTTGGTAAACCAGTTCATAGCATACATGGGCCTTGACTGCATCAGAGAATTGTACAAGATTATTTCTACCAACACTACGCACCAGCACCACTGGAAGAGCTAGTGTTTGTCTCTTCTGTT
>QEPC01004151.1:654352-676852 GCA_003113815.1 Sphenodon punctatus | reverse complement strand
TTACAGATGTTAGTTCCGAGATAAGGGTCTTTTTACACATAACGCTGAGTCAAATAGCACCTTTGCCAGTAGCAATGCTTTTGTTCGCCTTGGCTGTTTTCACAGGGAGGCCAGAACTGCTCTGTGGGCTGTGCCCAGCAGCTACTCGTGAAGACAAGGCAAGGAGCCCTTCAAATGGGCAGACCCATGCATGGGTCCCATGGACAGGGGAGCAGCTGCCACCCTTCCCCCTACTCCAGTTCTGCCATGGAAGCCCACCACATGGGCAGAACCCCAGGACACCACTTCTGTGGCATCAGGATCAAGCCCCCTGAGCTGGTCAGCTATTGGGGTGGACCCTGGAGAAGAGGAGGAGGATCAGCCCCAGTGCCCTGGCTGTGCGAGTAGTCCCTCCAGCCAGGGACACCAGGGCTAATCCTCCTCCTCTCCGGGATCCACTCCAACAGCTGATGGGCAGGTGGCCAGGGTGCACATCCCCCCACTCACTGCCACTTCAACCACTGACAGGTAGCTGGTGACAGCTTCCTCTGGGGGCTCATCCTTGCTGGCACCATGGCCTTGTCCATGATGCTTGCGGACCTGTATGCGTGCAGTGCTTCTGGGGGCCTTTCACATGGGAGATACCCTGTGGGAGCCCGTCGTCCTGGGTTGGGCCAGATTAACTTGCACACCGTGCTCCTTGTTTCTAGGGATGACATCATGCAGAGTTGCCCCAGCCCAACCCGGGCGAACATCTAGCAGCTGCTCTTCACATGGGTAGATACATCTGGGGCAGCAGGGGGCCAATGTGGGGCCCTGTGTTCTAGAAGGAAACATTGACTGGAAGAAAGAATAGAACGCCCTTGATCATTCTCTTGCAGACACAGTGGTCATTTGTGGAACAGAAGTTGTCCCTTTATATCTGATTCTTCTATATGTAGCTGTTGCTACTGGACAGACTCTCAAATAACTTCATGTTCCTGTTGAAGAAGTAGCCTCTTTCTACTTGACAAGAGAATGTCCGTCAAGTAGTGGAGGCTGTACACAGGCATCAAAAATAGAACAAGGGCTGATTGCTACTGGACAAAAATTATGTGCGAAAAAGCACCCTAAGTCCTCGAGTTTTTTCTCCTGACAACTCTTTGCAATTTGGGGCAGGTTATAATTTTAATTTCTGAATGCACCAATCCTGTGACTAAAGAAAAGAAGAAATTACATCTAAGCTGCAGGATGCAATAATGCCCAGCTCCATACAAACACACCAGTGATGAAGTTAAATCATACAATGAGCATCTCTCCCTCAATCATTAAAGGATTAAGAGCACAGTCAGTGTGATAGTTTACTCTACTTGAGTGAACCCAACTCTCTTGCTGTATCCAGAGGCTTCAGGTTTGAAATCTCAGAACTGCCAGGCCAGATGGGATTAGAAATCAGTCACGTCTGAAATGTCTGACTCTCAATGAAATTATCATTGTGGGGTTGGTTTACAAAGACATTTTCAACCTGTGTAACAGAAAAACAGGAGCAGGTCTGTATGAAACCATACAGTTTATATCAAATTCAATTAAAGTTGAGAAAACTACATTTGCAGCATTCTCAGCGATCTGTTTCCACCAGTCAGCAACGCGCTGTTTGCCCAGACTCTTATGCCGTTTTAAAATATTTGCTTTTCAAGGCTCTACCCTTCAGCTACCAAAGTAACAGCTTGCTGTTTTAAAAAAAATTAGCCACTAGAGAAAGACTTTGCATACATCTCAGAAAGTTAAACAGATGTTTGTTACAGTACTACATCAGCATTCACAATGTGGCTGGGTAGCTAGGCTGTGGAGCAGCTATGATACGAGTCCTGGATTCTAGTCCTCACTCAGCCCTTGTGTCACCACTCAATCTAGGAATGGCCTTACCACAGGGCACCTACCCTGGCCCCCACTATTTTCTCTACTTCAGTGGCCTCTGTTGTCATCAGGGCAGGGCACGAGTCCCCCACTCTCTCCCAGTGGGGCCCCAAGCACGATCACCTCTAGGTACCTGTGGAGGGTGCTCTTGAGGGAGCAGGGCTACGGGGGGGCAAGAGAAGACCCACATTTTATCATTGCTCTGGGCCCCACAAATCCTAAGGCTGGTCCTAACTCAGTCATTTTCCTTTGAGAATGAGGCAACGTTCCTTAGTTCTTTCTTGGAGGAAAAGGGTGCCAGCTGAAAGGACAAGGTGTATGGGAAGCATAAGCAAGAAAAGTAAGTCAGCCTCCTAAGCTTAGCTTGTGGGACTTTCAAAGGAATCGGTGAGTGAATCTACACAGTCCGCTAACCCTGGGGGAACTCTGCCCCCAGGTATTTACTGCAACATCATCGCTTCATAGAGCAGCATGAAAAAATGTGGTTCTGTGACTTTGCTGCCATTCTAGCTGTACATTGTCACCCTATGGCCCCTGACTAACAGGAGGAACATGAGGTGGCAGCATAATTGGAAATGAATAGCCCTTAAGCTGTGAAACTGACTAGGCAAAGCCCCCCACGCTAGTGGAACTGACTACGCAAAGCTCCCTCTGGCGAAAGTGGCAAAGGGACGCACACAGATACATGGAAAGCTTCCACACTAGTGCCTTTGGTGAAGCTAACTAGGCAAGCACTCGTGCATTGTCACTACAAGGTCATCTGTGGACTGTCTGACTAATCTTGAGTGGCAGTAAATGGACACTGTTTGACGCTATATAGTGTTTTCTGCTGCTCCACGGGTTTACGGAGGAGGAGCTCTCCAGATACAATCCAGGGAGCAAATCTCTGCAAACCCATGCTCACTCTGTGGGTTGCTTCAAGATTTGTGTCGGCTAATATAACATTGGCTCCTGTGTGAGGTGGTTGGAACAGTGGTGTTACATGTAGACACCCTGAGGCTGGACTCAGTGTGCCTGTCTGCTTCTCTCATATTAAGCAAGGGGTCCTTCCCCGTTTAGAGGAGACAGACTCTTGTTCCATCTTTCTACATCCATGCTTGTGGATTCTCCCAATGAATACAAATTGTGTTAATTGCTAACACAAATACACACAGCCAAATGGGTATGTGCATTTTTCCATACAGGAATTAGGCCTCCACTTTGGAAAATTGGTTCTATAGATGCCTTTATGATGGAGTGGTTTGGCCAACAAGGGTTAACTGCTTTGCACTTGGGAAAGGGCCCAATGCTGTTGGCACTAACAGAAGTCGCACAAGTGAGAGAAAGAGAAGATATAAGGTGTTAACAAATGTGATGTTGGCCCACTTAGGCCCACGAGCCACAGTCACGTTTGTTTGGAGCAATCCAGATGTTCGCCCCAGTTTCCCTGGGTGTGTTGGCAGCTAGCTCAGGCTATGATCCCGGAGGTCTCAGGCTAGCTGTCAACAAGTCTGGGAAACGGCTGCCTGACTGGGCCACAATGGGCTATCATGTGTGGGAGCCCACTGTTCTCAGACCGGTCCAGAGTGGTCACCATGATGGACAGCCATGGTGACTGTCATTGGCTGTCATGACTGCCCATCATGGGGGGAGAGAGGGTTGCTGGGTGCAGTGTGGGGGTAGGGACTGGTCATGTTAACATTTGTTCCGTGGCCAGACTCAATCCTGACCAGGTTGCAAGCAGATTAGAATTTGTGGAGCCCAGGGTGAAAATAAAATGTGGGGCTCATGGTGGTCCCACCCCCTCACCCATGGCCCTGCCCCCCTCAGGGAGCAACCTCCACAGGGCCCGAGACTTGGTCCTGTCTGGGACCCTGCTGGGAGGGAGTGAGGCACCCACCCCTTTCCCTGGTAAAAATGTGGGGCACTGCAGAGCCCCCAGAAGTGGAGAACATAGCAGGACCCAAGGTAGTTGGCCTGTGGTAAGGCCTTAGGCCCTGCCCTTAGGTCAGGAAAGGCAACGTGGACTGAACTTGAGAAAAAGACCAAGGAGAGCCTGAGACTAAGGGATATTAAAAACATGCTAAATGTATTGCAAACAAATGAACCCTGGAAGGGTGTGTATTGAATGTTACAGCTGGATTCCTGAAGAGTAACAGGGAAGTGAGGCATGAAACCAGAGGCAAGATATAGGGGTTAGGTGTGACCTTGCCACAGTCTTACCATGCACTTTTCCCTTATGAGCTGTAGGAAAAGCTAACTGAAATGAATGGAAAGCAGGACTTTCAAAGGAAGACATACATTCTGAGGCCATAACTTTTACTACATATTGTTCCATTCACCTAAATAAAGGATAGGGAACCTTTTCCTACCCAGTGACCACCTTGAAAATTAGTACAGACCAATGGCTCATCGTAGTCCACTTTTGTCACAACCTGACACGGCAGCAGGGTTTCAAATCCAGCTCTCCAGGGTCTCCAGAAGAGGCCTCACCCAGGCATGCTACCCGAGACCCTCCTGGATCCCCGCCAGAGGCCTCACCCTGGCATACTACCAGAGATCCTGAATCGGAGATGCCAAAGATTCAGCTCGGGACCTTATACGTGCAGCATGTGCTCTACAACGGTCTACCCCACAAGTTGGAAGTGCTTAAGGTGTGCTTCCTGGTAGTGGAGGGTCTGTGACACTAATCTGTCCCCTATCTTTGTGTGAATGCCTTTATCTCTGCTCCCTTACCATGAGTCACTCAGTCTTCTAGAGCTTGGTGGTAGGAATTGGATCTAGGGGCAAGATCCAGGAACTGGAAAGGGGTCAACTAAAAAACAGTCATGGGCCGCATTTGGTCATCAAGCTGGAGGTTCCCTACCCCTGTCCTAAATCTTATGTGACACAGAAAAGAAGACAGATACAAGGACTGGAGAGACGGAGGGCAGGTGAGGCAGTTTGAGCTAGACCCCAGATATGAACCCACCACATATAACGTGAGAATCAGAGGTCATGGGGGAAATAAGGGGCCTTATATGGCATTTTGCCCGTTGCTTCTGAAACCTCTCAGCAGGACTTGCAGCTACTAACTGACGGCTGCTCCTGTACAAAAAAGTAGCAAGGAGTTAGCAGGTATGGACGAACATCGGTCTATGAACTAACGCAGGGATGGGGAACCTTTTCCATCCCAGGGACCACTTTGACCATTAGTACAAGTTTCAAGGGTCACTTACAAACTGGTGAGTAAGGGGTGGACTTAAGAGAAGGAGGGTCCAGATTGTGGATCGGTGACATGGATCCTTCCCCTATCCTTGTATGCATGTCCTCATCTCCTCTCTCTTACCGAGCTCAGTTTTTCAGTAGTTGGAGGTGGAAACTGGATCTAGGGACTAGATGCAGGACGTGGAAAGGAGCTACATAAAAACTTGGTGGGCCACATTTGGTTCCTGGTCCTGAGGCCCCCACCCCTGAGCTAAAGCCTTTTCTTCTGACTCAGTCCTATCCCAGTCAAAACTCCCACCCACCACCACCAAACTATAAGAAAAGGAAGTCAAGTGTCAACCAGCATGCAATGACGGATGGGAAATTTGAAGAAAGAGATTTGGTTTAGTACCTTCATTCCTATGAAAAGGTGTCAGCCTAAGTTAAAGGCATGTGATGTCTCACAGGACTCCATGAAATTACCCCAGGTAAAGAGACAAAGAAAAATCTTGCACAGGAAGGTTACACCTAGATGCCAAGGTGATGGGCACTTTAGAAATGAGATAGATTAGACAGATTAGATAGAAAGACAGACCTAAATGTCCTCCTAAGCACTCATTTGTCTGACAGCCTGGAAAATGCCAGCACTCCCAGGATTAAACTAGAATAGAAAATTGCATTTCCACTGTAAAACATACGGTGGTGCCCCCTGATATGTCAGCTTTCTCTACGTTAAAGCAAACCAGTAGTCCCAAAGTGATCTGAAACACAATAAGAAAAACTAAATAATCTCCACAAAGCTGATTCGCCGAAAGCTTTAAGTTGCTACCCTTTTTACCTCAGGATATCAGTGAAGTGATGTGACCTGTACATACTTTGACACACTAATTTTTCTTCAGCTCAAACTCACCAAAAGGCTAGACTGTCCATCTCTCTTTGTTGTCTTGCTAACATATTTTTCTTTGTGATATCTAACTGTTCCATCTTTGTAGGCCTGTCAAATTGTTCCTATTGTCTGGCTTCTCCCCACCCCCACCCCCTTTTGTTTTTAAAGAAACAAAGCAATGTACATTTGTTGGATGTGGAAACAAATAATATAAAAAAAAGTCATCAAGATGGATAATTTCCCCAGTTCTTCTGGTTTTGATTGCAAAAGCATTATCTTTCCTTGTGCTGCAGTGACAACAAAGGTATACAAGGATAGCCTTGCATAGCTTGAGGGTAATGTGCATATTTTCCCAATATTGTTTGTTTGATTGTTTGTTTGTTTGTTTGTTTCAGCAATAATGGGTAAAAACTAGGGCTGCAAACTGATTAGAAATTTTAGTTGATTAACCGATAAAGCCTCAATTAAATCGAGTAATAATTGATTTAAAGTTGCATACATTTGCATAACTTTACCCGGATTTGCGTAGATTTGCCTAATTTGTGTGCGTTGGGTGAACTTGTCTTCTGCTGGAACGTGTCCCCTTGAGCTATGGACTCAGAACTATGGACTGTCAGAAGGTCCTGCCAGCTAACCGATTAATCGGGGGACACATTTTAATTGGTTCTAGACAGATTAATCGATTAATCAGTCTGATTATTGGTTGCAGCCCTAGTAAAAACAAACGTGCAGGCGGTGTGGAGGCTCCCTGGCCCAGCTTTGGGCAGAAAACCACGGCCGCCACTTCCCAGGTTAGCAAGCCGCATGGTAAACCAGTGCACGGCCATGGCAGTCCTTGCCCTGAAGCAGGGATGATGGGGGGCTGAACAAACAGGCTGGCCCTCATGGGTGGCCCTTGTCCCGGGCTGTGCCTCAAAGATTTTCCCAAGGACGCACCTACCTGTCCCAGGGTAGCCCTGGGCCAAGATCTGGCGGCACAGGAACACACATGCAGGTGAGACCTGGGCTACAGCGGGCCAATGTGGGTCAGTGTCACATTTGTTTTTACCGAATGTATGTGCAAATGGCCAGCGCAGAACCTGATTCTGATTTCCGTGACAGTGGTAAAATGTAGGATAAACTCCATAGAAGCCACTGGGGTACATCTGGCCTTGCGCTGATGTCAATAAAATAATAATCTGGCCCTTAGTAAGACTTTTGCCCATACAAAATGACAATCAACCAAGCAGATTTGTAATCCATTGCAGCTGGTGTTTCCATAATTGATAGAGATATAAAAGCCCTTTTTGCCAAACTTGTACTTTTGTATTCCGCCCCCCCCCCCCCCCCCCCCCCCCCCCCCGACACACACTTTTTTTCTTAGGGGACTTGTGAAAGAGCAGTTACAAAAAAACTCACTTTATAATTCAGATAATGCAGCTCCCTTTAGAATCTCAGCTTAAAGCAAGTGGCTATGAGCTTGAACAATGCAAAAAATGGAGCTTAAAAACAAATGCTTTGCTGGTTTATTTTACTTGACATAGCAAAACAGTGGATTAAAAAGTTAAATCAATGCACCATTTGAATGGTTTCTGTTGTAGCTGCAATTTCCAAAGAAATAAGAATGTTATAAAAACCCCTTGCATTATTAGACACATTTTGAAATGTCTCCATGGAACTGTTTTTTAAGTGTTCTGCGTATGAGTACTAACAGGTCACTGCTCAGGAAATGCAAGAATATGTTACATTTTAATCAGGGTATATAAAATACTGTCTAGATTCTAGAATGTTACATTGCCCTTGGGAATATAGTGAGTAGGGGAACGTTTACAAAGTCCAGGTCACTCTCCCCATTACATCACTGCAAAAAAAATAAAATATATTAGGTTAAATTACATAGATGTCATACATTGGAACGGTAAACTAATTCCCAATTGAGGATGCTGGTTAAAATAAGCATATTCCCTTGGAGAAACTCCTAACCACACTTCTGGTCCTGGGTAGCTACTTTGTACACTTTTAAGAGTAAATAGTCACAGAAACTCAACGTTTCCTATCAGTTGTAACCAAGGAGGGTATGGTAATGAAAAAGTCATCTTTAAAGGACCTTTTTACATGGGCCGCGACGTGGGGCGGGGGGGACGGTGTAGACGGGAACACACCCATCTACACCCACTTCCACCCATCAACATGCACAGAGCATGCATGCACACATTCACACATACCCTGTGCTTTTTTACACGGGCGGCACCCACACATGAACACCCAGGGTATTTAGGTGTGGGTGCCGCCCGTGTAAAAAGGTCTAATAGACTACAGTGGAAAAAGCCACTCAGGTTCTGCCCTACACATACATAGACGAACACAGGTAACAGAAGTATGGACTTACTGAATGCCTGTATAGTTCCGCTCCATAGGTGACTAAATTAAAAGGAGGGATTTTAGAAGAGGCACCCATGAATGATTAAATAAAAATGTCCCTAATTTAAACAACTTGGAAACACAAATGTTGATGCCATCATAACTCCCTGCCCCTCAGTAAACATTTTCCCAAATTATTTACCTTTGTTTAGCGCAAATCTTAAGATGATAAAATCCCTAATAGATCCTTAGAGGTTGCAGCAAATATGCATGCATTTGTGCGCATGTTTTCTTTTTTCAGCTCTGCTTAACACTCAGTGTTTTATATGTCTTTAACCTGCAGATGTTTGGGGCTTTGAAAATCCATTAGAACATTTGAAATAAACTCAGTTCTGCTCCCTGAAGCCAGTGGGAGTTTTGCCATTGACTTCCACGGAAAGATAATTTATTTTCCAAGAGGAATTTCTCATCATGCCATAAAAGAAACATTTTATTTTCTAAAGTAAAACAAAAGGCCCTCATTAGCCGCAGGAATGGAACAGAGCTTGAACTGGAATAAATGGGAGTTGCAGACACACAAGTGACATGATAATGCTCAGGCTCAAGCAATGTACGTGCTGTGGCATGAAAACAAATTTCAAAAGAATAGGCTGTTTTTTATTCGGACAGCTAGCCTGTGGATAGATCCCTTTGCACTTTTTGTTTTGTAGGGATGGGGTGGCCCTGGGGGTGTGGGAGTATTCTTGCAGCCTCCTCTCTTTGGTGCAACTGTTTCTCAGACGCCTTTATTTCCCCTTTTCCTCTCTCACTCACCCATACCTGGCATGCAGTCTTGGGCTGTCAAACCACTTATTCCTTGGTGGTGCTACTACAGGCCAGTTGGCTAAACATTTAGCATTGCTCCTAGCACTGATACAACTCAACTGAATTTGATGTCCACACAACTCAAAATGCTCCACCATCACAAGACTTTCACCACTTCATTTCTCTCTGTAGCTCATTTCTATGCTCTGTGATAGCCTCACCTCATCTGATCTTTAAAGTTTTCATGACTGACTGCCAAGAGCTGAAACCACTCTCCGCATTATTTGCCTTCGTACTATCTTCGGGGACATAGCTGCCATGAAGTGATGGGGGTCAGTTAAGCCCAGGCCCTGTACTTTAGGAGGGTCTTCTGCAAGTGATCTGAGCACTGTTAGGTAAATCTTTGAGTGGACTACTACTACTATTAATTTACTACTAATCATTTATAGCAGTACTAGGTGTACACAGCACTTTACAGTCACAGATTTTTGGAGACAGATCCCTGCTCATTGGGCTTACAATCTAAGATGAACAAGGATGAGGTGAACACAGAGAGAGACAGATGCACACGCATTCCCATTTTGCAGATGGGGAACTGAGGCTGAGAGGTTGTAACTTGCTCACAGCTACCCAGTGAGTTCATGAATAGGTCAGGATTCAAATCCTGGCTTCCCAGGACCAAGTCCACCACCTTATCCATTACAGCACACTGGCTCGCTAGGCTGAGGCTGCTTGTCCACGTTACCTGGAGTGACATTTCTCTCCGTGGCAAATCTCCCGGCCGGGAATCTTACGTTGAACTCTGCACGTGGGTGCAGGGTTAAAAGCATCACCAGTCGGGTCCTGCAGCTTTTTTTCTTACGAATGACAACTCTCGAAATCCAGCCCTGTCATTCATAAGAAAAAAAGCCACAGGACCTGGCTGATGACGCTTTTAACCCCGTGCCCATGAGCAGAGTTAAATGTAAGATTCCCAGCTGGGAGATTTGCCACAGGGAGAATCATAATGTGAGCAGGAGAGGTTGTGACTTGCCCAAGGCTACCCAGCGAGTTCATGGCAAGGGCAGGATTTAAACCCTGGCTTCCCAGGTCCAAGCCCAGCACCTTATACATGACACTGTGCTGGCTCTAACACAGGGCATTTTTGCACAGACGCAGTGAGTGGGGGGGATGGGTGTGCACCAGCGGTGGATGGAAGTAGGTGTGTGGCCTTTTCCACGAGCACACACCCACCTCCACCCATGGAGCCTCCTCCGGTTTGCCGGATGACTCCGTGGGTGGTGATGTATGGAGACGTGTGTGTGGGTTGCACAGGAGCATGCTTGCACCCCCACCCACCGCCCGTGCTGTTTGCATGGATGCACAACCAGTCCTCAACTCATCACTGTGGCATCTGCACAGATGCCCCCCATCACAGCCCCGCCCGCAAACCCAGCGGGGGAGAGGAGGGGCATCCTTGAAAAAAGGGCCATAAATGCATAAACTAAGGCCCTTTTCACACAAGGCACTCTCTACCCACCACACATCCACTATACATGTTACAGGGCACCCATAGGCAACACTGCAGCCCTGCAACATGTATAGTGGATGTGCAGTGGGTGGAGAGTGTCTAGTGTGAAAAGGGCCTAAGGCACATACTTTGTGTGTCTGGAATAATCAAGTCTTGAGTTCTGGTACAGATTTCAAATTATTCCAAAGGTTGTGGGGCTGAGATTTGGGGTTCCTATCTTTTACTGAGATAGGCCACACGCATGTTGGTTTTTTACCCAAAATTCAAGGTGAGAGAAATGAATCTAGGATTTCCTGTTCAATCCCTTATCTGATAGATGACACAGGAGAGGTTTGTTGGAATGTTGAATAGAAGAGTTCATTGTGTCAGGTGATGTTTAGTTACCTTTTGACAAGAGCAAATATTTAATACCATCATTTTTTCCCACTGCTGTGAATATTAGTTTAAGTGTCACAAATAATTAAATGCTTATGAGTAAGAGACATCCTTAGACATTTTGACAATACATATTAAGAGGCGCTTTAAGGGGAAATCTGCACCGTTCGGCTTTTATTTGTTATACTAAACGATGATGCATTTTGATTGCGGTCGTTCTATACTTTTTATGCAACAGAAGCCTTGTAAGGAAAAAGGCCAACAGTGCTTGATATAATATATGTATATACATATTTAAAAGCACTACTTTAAGTATGATTCTTATACATACATTTGTATAATGCACATAGAAACACAATTTATATATATGTAATGACATGCAGTATGTATAATTATTAGTGTTGCAATATACACACATACTTTATACATACATACAATACATACATATATATTTAAATACATATATACAATACATCAATATATATATTTATTACTCAATGTTAATAATTTGTTATACATATTATACACGCACATACGTATATGTAAGCACACACATATATAAACACATATATACATATTGTTTGTGTATATATAATACATGCATATATATTAATTAATTGTATTCTATTATAATTAATTATTATAGTTAATAATAGTAGCATGCATAATTATAGTGCATATAAATGCATGTTACTATGGAGAGGGTGTTCTCAGTGGCCGCATCAAGGATGTGGAACTCCCTCCTGGCGGAGGTTCAATTTGCCCCGGACCTCCACTCTTTTAGATGATTCCGTAAGGCCTGATTGTTCTGTCAGGCTTTTGGCAAGGGATTCGTGTAGGGTGCGTGGTTTTGAGGGTTAGGGTGTGAGAGTATATACATTTTTATGACTTTCCCTTTTTATGAGATTTAACAGATTTTATATTTGTATATTTATTTATATTTGAATTTTTAACTATTTTATATTTTGTTTAGAATTGTAAGTCACCCTGAGAAGCTTGCAGGAGAGGCGAAGTATATATTGTGCAAATTTTTTAATACACACACACGCATTTTATATATATATATATATACACACACACACACACACACACACACACACACACACACACACGTCAGGAAATAGCTTTTTCCCAAGCAAAATTCCAGCAAATACAAACAAAATCATTTGAATCAATCCTTCTTGTTTAAAGCTTGCTGAAAAAGAATCAAAACCTCCAAAATGCCCCTGCCCCACCAGTCCCAAAATATTGGTGGCTTTGGCTTTCCGTTTTTTCAGGAAGAAAAAAATATGTACATAATTGACATTTTCCATGGAAATTTTTTACAAATGAAAAAATCATTTTCCATTTATAAAGCCTTCTTTGTGGAACATTTTGGACTAGTTTTAAGATTAATGTTGACTTTTGAAGAAAACTCAACCATTAACCAAATGAATCAACCAAAGAAAACGCCTAAACTAGCATACAAAATTGACTAGCCCCAACACTCAGTAATAAACAGAGAAATATTTGGCTTCATTTCAAAAGATGCCACTGAAAGGCTTTGGCACAGAGGCTGAACATTCCAAATCCAGGACTGGAGGAAGCAGTGTCTGCCATCTCTGGGGGTTATAGTATGGAATGATGAACTCTGCCAATTTCAGGTGCTATGAGAGGAGGCAGGGTAGCAGATGGTCTACCAAGGCTTTCCACTACCTGATCTGATCTCTTGTCAGTAAAATGACTGTAGGACTATGCCTGAAAGGAAAAATGATGAGAATATAAAGGCAAACACTCCGTAACAAATCCACAAGCTGTTACTGGCATCTATATTTCTCCTGCAGCCAATGCATACATTCTTACTCTAGAGATATATGCTACTTTGTCTTGACTGTTGTTTTCAGTTGCAATGGAAGCACTGGGAGCTGGCAGGCAAGTTCCACTAAGAGCTATTCAATACTTTTAAAGACCAGATTAGATATCCAGGTGAGAATTTAGAATTATATCTTTCAGAATCTAGGGGTGAAAACAGACATGACGCTAACCACCCTTTAACCACCGTTGGTGGTTATTTATACATGTTTCAGGGCTGTATTGGTGCCCTATGCAGCCCTGCAACATGCATAAATAACCACCAAGGGTGGTTAAACGGTGGTTAGCGTCATGTCTGGGTGATTTCAGATGTGACGATATCACAGTGAACCACGCTCAATTCCGCATGGTGGCTGTGATAGCGTAACGTCTGTTGGGGGAAACGAATGTTTCCCCCCAGATGTTACCACGGCTGGGGATTGCATTCGACACGTGAGCAGACGAAGCGGGGGGACCGGAGGCCGCCGCGTGTTGAATGCAATCCCATGCCGGGGTGAACCCCGGCGTCACGTCTGGTCGGGCGCCACGGCCCGGGATCACCGGCGGGACCCCAGGCCGTGGCGAATCCGGCCCGACGCGGCAGCCTCATTGGCCCCGCCGCCCGCCCGTCTCCCCGGAGGGTGGGCGGCGGGAGCGTGGAGGGGGCGGGGCCGTGTGGCCGCACGTTGCGCCGCGCGGCCCCGCCCCCTCCCAGATTCCCCGCCGGGATCCACCCGGCACGTCTGTTGCGGCGTGACGGGGTGACCCCGGCAGGGAATGAATAGGGTTATTTTGGTACGGGGCCAACGGGCCCCGTTACATCTGAAATCACCCTCTGTTTTCACCCTTAGTTTGACAGTTTTGTTTCCTATATAGAATGCAGTGGGTATTTCCAATCACATCTAACGCAGCGTGAGGGATAATTATACTGAATTTTCTTATCTCTTGGGACAGTTCTGTATCTCCCCCTGAAATATATATCCATATCCTTAAGTCTGGACAAGTAATGTTCATCACAAGACATAGGGTAGAAATGAAGAAAATAAAACACTAAGTCACACCTAGGCCGCTGTAAATTATGTTGTCTTGAGCAATACACTAGGAAGTGTACTATCACTAGCTTGAGTTTTCTGTGGAATGAGTTGTGGCTATATCCAGTGTCCCTCGCAATCATGTGCAGATATACATTTAGCAGCTTCCCACATCTCCCACAAATACCTCCAGCCCTAGAGAGGAGAAAATAATGGGTTATGTAGATCCCATGATTTTGCCTTTACACTTCCAAAGGGTTCCCCAAATGCACAATTAGGACAATTCTTCCTCCCCGTTTCCAGTACTGGAGTAAGGATGGAGTTATGACCTGATCTACACAGTTAACCTTTACCTCTTCCAGCAGAAACATATTAAAAATAATGATTCAGCCAAGTAGCTCAGGGCAGGGAGTTGGGAGTCAGGACTCCTGAGACCTTTTGTATCTATCTCTGCATTCACTCAGTGCATGGCCTTGACCAAGTTACTTAACTTATCTGGGTTTGCCCATTAGCGAAAGGGGACTAATATGGATCCACCTCCCACAGTCGCTCAGAACAGTAATGTTGGTCGAGCACTTTGAAATTCTCAGATGGAAACTGCTAAGTGCAAAGCAGTAGCTCTCTCCTTCCTATGAAAGCATGCAGTTCCCATGCAGATCAGCGTGAGCTGCACTATATGGCCCTTTGTTTCTTCAGTGTTAACGCTACTGCTGTTCCGTATAAATGCTTAACTTCTTTTATTTTCTCTGTTTTAGCTTAGTACCACTTGTACTGTGTTTATAAATGGTGCAGCACAGCTAAAGAAGACTTCCTCTTTAAAATAATATTTTCCGTACACTTCAGCTAAATGAGATCACTAACGGGGGGCATTTATCGGAAAGGCGTCTTTACAGATTTTTGGTTCTTTCTTTGGTACTATATTTTACATCTTGCAAAGATCCAACTCTTTTCTTTGGAGTCCACTCACTCCTTTGGTGTAGAAGAGATGATCTTGCACATGCACAGAAAATTATAGGGCTGTTGAATTATGATAGAGGATTTAAAGCAAACCCAGCGTAATTTACACAGAATTTATTTTGCAGGCTGTGAAACCCTCTTCTTGCCCCTTCCCCGTAGAACAACTTTCCCCTCTCTGGATAGTCAGTGATATCAATTAAACCGCAATCTATATGTTCTGAATGATCCACCATACAAAACCCAGACTTGCATTCCATTGTACTACAGACACAAGGCTCACTACAAGGCTCAAGCCCAGTTTGCTATCAGTGGATTTTGATGAATATAATTATTTCCATTAAAAACAAGAACAGCATGTTGTTTCCTTTTTTCAATGGAAACTATGCACAAATCCCCCATAAACAGAATAAATATTGCTTTAGGAAGGATGCTATGGGAATATTTGATAGCATTTTTAACTTATGAGAGCAATATAGGACAGTATTTTCCTACAAATTAAGATCAGTCAGTCTTAATTTTATATTAAGAGAAAATAGAGAGGCTTTTTAAAAATAAACTATTATACTTTACCAGAATACAACTCCTTGTGGGAAATGGGCCCTTTTTCACTTTTATATACATAAAAACGGGCACAACAGGTTTTTCAATTAAATTACTCTTTGGAGAGAGATGCAGGAAGAACCAAAAGCTTTTAAAAACCTTATTGCTTCTCCTTTTTGCCAACTGGGATGTATATTAAAAATGACCTGCTCTTTCCCAGTACAGAGTCCTACCTGTAAAACGATAGGGAAAGGAACATCCTTCCAATTTGACTTGCTTAATTTTAAGGTTTATTCAAGATGGATTTTTTTTGCCACATGTTCAGTAACTTTGTTTTTTTCCATAACCATTTAAGGCAAAAAAGATGCATATCATAGTCCCTTTTGCATCGTGAGCAACTTTAATGAGGTACAGTATCATTAGAGGATAGCAGTTTATGCCAAATGTGGAGAAGAATATAGGCACTTGCATAACAAAGAATAAAATACAGAAATAATAGATACAATATGCAGAGATGAAAGAAAGGAGACAGCATCTCATTTACATTAATACAATAAAAATACGGCATTAATGCTGCAAATTTCACCTAGGTTTTTTTTTCTCCAATAAAGTTGAGCTATATTACATTCATATCACTTAGGTCTAGAAAGGGAGACAGTACATTGCCCATGGGTCTTACAAATGCTTCAAGTTTAAAGAACAGCTACTGGACGTTAACTTCTGAATTTAATTGCCACTAATAGCAATCTCCATAGGAATACATTTAGAAGCTATGCCTCAGGAACCTATGGCATCTTCTTTCAGGACCAAAAATTGGTACTTGGTTATATGGTACTCATATAGTATGAGTCCTTCCAGAGTAACTCACTGGAGGTGACTCTCTTATGTTATCAATACAGTACCTACACAAAAAGACGGTATGAAACAGGAGTTGGTGAGATGAAAACCAGATGCCCTAAATTGTTAAAAGCAGTCGTAATTCTTGGAAACAAACATTTTGTATTAGCAAGAATTTTAGATCCACGCTTAGACAAACTCATTTCTTTGTCCATTTGTGTGTGTCAGTCTTCCAAGAGGATCTGTTCAGTCATGGAATTTTAGCATTAGCTAGTATCTTTACAAGTCAACCATTATATTAAAAAAGTAATGTTTTAGAATCCACTTCTATTGTTTTTGTAGTTATTGTTGTGACTTTTTAACCCAGTGCGGAGGGTGGGCAAAGCTTTATTTATTTACTTACTTATTTAGTCAATATTCTTCTATCCCGCCCTCTCCTGCTCACAGAGCAGCAAGATTTCTTCTTCAAACACAAAGAACTTCTTTATTTTTCTAAACTAAAGTTTAATAGACTTCTTAGATTTCTAAGACCAGTTTCTTCACTTTACAAAAAAAAAACAAAAAAACTTTTCTGCCTTTGAAAAAGCATAACCTTGTAAGATCAGCAACAGTTAAAAAGGGATGAGTAAAGCTACTGGGAAACAGTGCATGTCTATGATAAATTTCTCCTTGAAATCTAAAAAGTACACTGTTCCCTCTCTGTCCTTTTTCAGTTTCATACCTTGGAAACCAAGGTATGTCTGTGTTTCAAAAGACGTCGTCATAAATAATGTGGTTAAAAATGAGTAGCAGCCAAAAATCCAATTGCCTCAAGTCAAAGGTCACCTTAATGAGAAAGTGATTTCCATCTCTAAAACTCAATAGAACTTTGAGCGAAGTGGTTTGCAAATTATTTTACATAATATTTATTTGAAAGCAGCTGCTGAAGTGCAAAAAGTGGACGGCACAATTTAAGGGCTGTTGAGGACCCCAACGATTTACTGGCATCAACAGCTAATGTTCACTTATTGCAAAACAGTGAAAATATGTCTCAGGGTAACATTTTGCACAAGTAGTAAAATAAAATAATTATACAAACGATTAGAAAACACTAGCAGCACTGTCGGGAATATAGGGCACCATCAGTTACAAAATAGAACACTTCATAGAATCCAGTGAAAAGCTCTGCTTAAAAGCTCATGCCACAGCACAGCTCATGATGTGGATACTGTCTGCTTCCTTAAGTGATTTTTCAAATTTATTTTGAAGCTATAAGGTCTAATCTGACTGTCTTTACACAGGCAGGTCTCTGACTGCAGCTGAGTCCTGAGCAAGGTCTGTGGGACTGAGCCCAGGATCGCGCAAATTATTGTAATTAAGTAGGTAATGAAAAATTACTGCTGTTGCAAGAATAAAAGGCAAGACTTCAACTGTGAGTGTAATGTGTTTCCAATTGACTCCAGTATCAGGTTCTGAGACAGATGAAAATGTCTCTCTGCTTGTGTGAGCACGTTCTGGAGGTAAAACTTTACTAGCATCTTTAATTTTGGGAAAGAAAGAAGGGAAAAAACAAAGACCTATTTTAATAACGGAACCTTTTTTTAAAAAAAAGAGTTTGGCTTAATGTGGCACCCACATGTCTCACTATCTGCAGCAGAATCTGATAGACACTAAATAAAGACTATTGGAATCGTTTCACTCTGCATCTGCAAATAATACGTCATCCATTAGAAGAACCTCGTTTTGTTTTCTCCCCTCCTAGCTGACATATTTTTTCCCCACATTTGAGCTCTTAAGATCTGCACAATAGCTTAACACAATAGGTGTTTAGCCTCTGGTTCCAACTGTAATTGAGAGAGTGTGGTTCCATTTCCCCTGCTGCCGCCAAGTTAGGAATTACAGCCACCGTAACTGACAGCCTTTTTTCAGTGGTCTGTAGTTGCTCTTCAGAGTGATGTCCTCATTGAGGTGTGAAGCAATGCAAAGTGGGAAAGAATCTCCCTAGAACCCTGTGCTGGTGAGGGCTAATGGGGTAATTGAACCAGAAGGTAAAAGCTACAGAAGGAAATGGCAAAATCCTCAAGATTACAAACGTGGACTTATAGATTAAAGGGTCTGATGGAGCAGGACGGGTTATAAGAAATGAAATTGTTTATAAACACTATCTTTTAAAGTATTTCTTTCAAACTGATATCAGTGACAATTTTGGAAGGGGCCTTCAGATTACACTGACAGTGTCCAAACTCCACATCCGATTTAATCTTTCTTTGGGGGGCCAATATATCGATACAGAAGATAAAAAATAAAATCAATAAGTGTCTATAAAACACATGCAACTTGGTTTGTCCCATTCGGGCCTAGCCTTTAAAATGACACAGAGATCGCTTAACACCACCATCCCAAAATGCAACTCAGATTAAGTCAAAGCTGACAGTTTTTGAGTTGGAAAAGTATCTATTTTGGAAGCCATTTAATTAATCAGAATAGCAAAGATTCCCCTTGTTTGGGTACACCTTTGCTTTTGTGTCATCTGTCACAAAATGTTCTGATGCATGAGATATTTAGATGTTTTTGATGTGCACTTGCTTATCTGGAGGATGTTAAAACAAAGAGATGCTGCCATTTCCACAGTACCATTCAGCCCTGGTTGCTTGGAATCTGCCTTTCTTATCCACTTAATACAGAATAAAAGTTATGCTACGGAAAGAAAACTCTTTGGGTTATCATTATGTGCATGCTTTGCTTTCTTTCAGCAGAGAATTGTACTCTGCACACCTACCCGGTCATCTAGTACCTGCTGGAAGAATACAGGGCTATCCCTGTTGAACAGCTTTCTATTTAAATAACTTTTGCTATTAAGGTGCAAATTGCAACTTTTAAGTAATGACTGCTAATAGTCTTATGTTTACTGCCACACAATGCCTTTCATGAAAACAAAATCTGCATTATTCATTTCTAGCTTCAATAAACACAGTATAAATGTGGTGGGTTGCTGTGTCTACTGTACTTCTCAAGAGCTCTGCTTCTTAAATAGCCTATCAGAACCCAGCACAGAAAGAAAGAAGAACAAAATAGCAGGACAAAAATGTGTTAAATCCATATCCTTGTTCACTAGCATTAAGCAGCAAACTAGCAATTCATGATTCACAAGATAAAATATGCACATTTAAACAAGCTGCAGGGGGAAAGCAAGGTTTAATCCTGTGAAATTGTGTTTGAAAGCCATTTTGTATCCTTAGGAATAAAAACAGAATCAAAATAGGAGTCCTGTCTCAATCCTACCCCTTTCCCTCCCCACTGTTGTGCAGGGTCATTAATGCAGAATGGCAACTGCCCAGAGGTAGTTGCATTTTAATGATGGGTGAAACATTCTGGGCCTGATTCTCGTTTTTCTTACAGCAGAGCAACTACCTTGACTTCAGGGGGTTTACTGCAGATTTACAGCCACGAGAGAGGTGCATCAGGCCCACAAACTGTTAAGCACCTCAGGAACCCTTGGGATGGAGAGATAACAATACAAATGTGATGGATCAGTACAAATAAATGCATGACGTAATATTGGACACCAGCCTAAACATATATAAACATCTGCTTTAAGAATCATACAGATAATAGTGAAAAAGAACAGTGATTCTGAGACAAGAGTCCAGATCAAAACATGTGTTTGATACTGTCCTTTTCTGGGCTCAAAATAAAGTATTTCAAAAATACGGCTCTACCAGTAAAAAGCCCCACATCCTTATATATAAACAGGGTCCCATTTATCCAATTACAATACCTTGTTTCATTACAATACTCTGCCATATAATTCTTAGGAACACTGAGTTTAAAATTAATAATAGAAAAGGACAAAATTGCCATGTATATTTCTCCAGATAGATTTTCATCTAACAGCAGGACTTCACTTCTGATTCACTTGCTTGTTCTCTCTAACCTTTACATTATTCATTAATCAAACTCGAAACCTGCTTTCAAAGTCAGTGCATGGTGGTAATTATTTACTGTTGTGCATAGTATTTAATTTTAAGCAATGACAAAATCAGTTACGTCCAGAATCATAAAGTTTATAGCTTTTCTTTCCTTAGAAGTTAACTACCCAAAGAAGCTAAAAGTTGCAAACTTTTCTTTAACCATCACTAGCACCACCGAGATAAAGCAATGTGTGACAGATGCTCTTGAACTTGTGGAATTAAAAGAATATGATTTCTTTTCAAAACAGGGTAATAAATCCTTGCATATTACAGAAGTAAGAAAGGAGGACTGCCATCTGCCTGGAAAATCAATCCATTTTTGTTGCAGTCTGCCTAATGTCAGGTTGTGGTAAAATAGGTATCCTCCCCTCCCCTCCCCTTACAGAACAGAACCTCAGTACCAGTCATGAAAGTGAGAGTCAGTTTGGAAACTAGATACAAAAAGACTGTATGCTCTTTGACATCACATAGACACACACTCAAAGCAACATGTATAAACATGTTTTAGAATGGCCTGGCCACATTAAACTGGACTACCTTGAAACAATCCTTATTTGACACACCTGAACCAATATCAATCTGAGTACAAGTATAATCAAAGACATAGACCTCAGAGAAACAGGTCACTTTTTGCCAAGAGAACTGTCCTAGTTATTTAGGTCTCATGTTATTCCAGTGGCAAAGAGCTTTTACAAGATTTTTTTAAAAGTAATTTTCAGGGTAATAGCATAGCTTAGATGAGTGCTAGGGATTTCCAAGCAGACAACAATATGGATGTGATCAGTTATAATTTTATCTACTCTATTTTCTTGAACAAATAAAGGCAATTCTCCCGTCTTCTCCACCTCCCCAGAATTCTAGTACACTCGAAATTCTACTTTGAAAAAACAAAAGAAATCACCAGATCACACCATAGACAAAAAGAAAAATGAAGGAAGTAGAACGCTGCTATTGAGATCATCATGAAATATTGGGAGGGAAGGGGGGGAGATAGCTATCATCCAAGTTGAAAAGGTTAACACCTGGTTCAGCAGATAGCTTTTTTCTTTGCAAACAAAACCAGAAAAATTGAATAAGCCCAATGCTCTTTAAAAAATGTTTTACTATGTTAATCCAAACTATCTATTACACTTTAAAGGGATTTGTCTTTGCAGGTAAACAGAATGAGGGGGTTAGGCTAACCCCAAAAGGCTGTCCCTGTATGCTGCTAGCCTAAATCTATATAAAGACAGGAGCTGAGATAAGTTCACAAAAGTTTCTCAACCCCCTGCTCTCCCAAACTAACATTTGCCTTTGAATGAGTCGCAAACATTCTAAAAGTTTATTCAAAGTTTATTATTTCTATATATTTTTCCCCCCAGACACTTAGGAGTCAAAACTCTTTAACCGCTGATCCTTAAAGTAAACCCCCTCCCCAAAATGTAGCTTCACTTGAAAGCACTAATCTAACTAAGGACACAAAGAGGGGGAAAAGCCGACCACATTAAAAGCCAAACAAGATAATAATTGTGCATGTCTAGCTAAGAGAATCTAGAGGGCAAGGCTTACGTCACTGGCACTTGGGTTACCATGGAGAGTGATTTATTGATATATATCAAGAATGAATAGATCAAAGGCAGCAAGATGACAGGTGATCAATCAAATGTCAAATCAAAGCTGGCAATCAACTGGAAAGCTGATTTTTTTCAGTGGGTGGGTCTGGCAGAAGAAAAATGAACTTCCATATTGCACTTCCCAGAAACAAAATCCCACCACACAATTAAATAAATAAATAATAAAAGCAATTAAGCAAGTCTTTAAGGGGGGGGGGGGGGGAGAAAAAAACCCTCTTTGAAAAGATTTGCCATACAGGCCCATTTGCTTGTTTCTTTTCCTTAGCCAAAAACTCCTCTTATCTTTCTGCCCACATTCTAAATAACAGAACTAAACATTCCCAAAGTTGCAAACTATCCTCTTTGAAAATAACTGTAAAAGCTGCATTTCTCCCCTCGGCTCCCTCCTCCACACAATGTTTGAAACTGGAGAGAGGAATTTGATCTGAAACTATGGATTGTCTTCTAACAGTCAGAATCTTCATTTTATTTCCTGTTGCAGTTTTCACCACTGATGATCAAAGGCTGAACTTCACCACCGGGTTCATCAGCAGAGACAGCCCCTGTACTATTTCAGGCACACACACATGCACACACACACACACATACACACTTGCACCAGCAACAGGGCCACAGACAATACTAAATAACACTGACCCACTTTATGGAAAATACATTTTAAAAAACAAGAAAACAAAAAACAACACCCCCTCCCTCCCCCCCAAAAATCATCACGAATAGGGAAACGATGGAAGAGCGATCAAAGCGGGGGGGGGGGGGGGGGGGGGGGGGGGAAACAGGGGGGGGG
>QEPC01004151.1:599633-654278 GCA_003113815.1 Sphenodon punctatus | reverse complement strand
GGGGGGGGGGGGGAGAGAAGTGTTGAAAAAGCACAGGCGAGTGGAAAGAGACAAGCCACATACGAACATCTAGTCAATTTCAGAGTCTTTCTGCTCCTAGGGCATGAAACTGGCTTAATAATGTAAGAGTTAAGAATTAAGAGGAGGGTGAGGGCGGGGGTTAAATAAATACTGATCGATATATTTTTTAAAAAGAGAGAGAGATGGGGGAGGGAGAGATTTGGAAGAGTAAAGAAGCAAGCAGAGAGGCTGGGTAAAGTGGATGGCTTCTTCTTACCTGCAGCCCGTTTGGGTGCTTGCTGTTTCCTCCTTGGCATCGCTGTACTTTCTCCAATCTCACTTCTGTCTCCAGATCCGAGAACCCTTGAGCCCGTGTGTCTTGTTTCTCTGTGTGTGTCTGTCTGTCTGTGTGTGTTTGTGTGTGTCAGCTGGTTCCCCCAACAGCCCACCACCAAGCACCCCCACTCTTTCCTTTGCACTTAACTGAGAAGAACCTGTTTGGTTTTTATTTTGATTTTAGAGAGAGCTAGGCTGGAATCTCTAGGCAGATATTTAACTGTTGCAACACTTGCTTTTGATTCAAACATCCAAGCTCAGGGAAGCAGACTGAAAGGAACCCACAGTGCCAGAAAATAGTAATAAATAAATAACAAAATATATATGTATATATATATGTATATGTATATAGTAAAAGGCAGCTCTGGAAAGATTGTGGGACTCGCTGCTTCCTCCCTTGCCTCTCCTTCTCCTCGCAGATCTGTATGGCGGATTGGTGTGTGTGTGTGTGTGTGTGTGTGTAGAAAGCTGCAGGTTTGTTGCTGTCAGATGCCAAGCTGTGAGTGATATGGAAGAGGACAGAGAGGCTTTGGATGGGAGGAAATCTGGTATTCACACACACACTCACACACACACTCTCTCTCTCTCTCCACACACACACACATACACACAGGCAGGGCGAGGCGATGCCAGCAAACATCGATCCACTGAGCAAACTGAACATTAACAAACTCCTCCTCCGCGACCTGATGACAGGATGAAATTTACTCCAAGCAGACAGAAGGCAGTCAGTTTATTAAAGAGACAGGGCAGCGCTTGCTGATCCCAGGCTAAAAGGAAAGAAAAGCCCCTTCCAGACGCTCAAACACGCATCCCTCTCAACGCCAAAGTGCCATCCCTTCCCACCTGGACCCATCCACCCCTAAACTGTTCCACACTCTATTTCCGAAGTAAGTTTCTGATCAAGGAGCATTTGGATCAAGGTAGTTTTTTTCATCATGGGCACTTTCAGATGCTCCCTGCCTGTCTATACAAATTGCTTTATAGCTCTGGGCTTGGAGTATTTAAAAGATCTCTATATATTTTTCTTTAGATTTTCTCTTTGGGGCATGGGTGATGATAAATAATAAAAGTTTTCTCTTTTTCATACTTTTGGAAACAGATTGTTCACATGTTCTCATCAACAAGCTCTCACTCTCTCTCTTCCTTTCTTATGTGCTCCAAAATTTTGTTGTGAGACTCATATGAAAACCACCATATAAAAAGCAAACTTGGCCGCTGCCTATGATAGGGAACTCCTGGATCTATATATGGAACTTTAGAACAGATGAAACTTAACTGCAGGTGAAAGTCCTATCAGAATGATGTACTGGCAATGGCAAATATATTGTATGCCTCGTTCTCTGCTTCCCTGTAGTTTGTGTATTGGTTTACACCAGTACAAGGCTATAAAATGTAAAACTAAACTCCCCAAAACAGAAGAGTGAGGTAGATGTGCCTTATCAGAGAAGCAGAACTCAAGGAGGGATTATGATGTTTTATATAGCACCTAAAACTCCTTGCACCCTGAAAGGGGGGGTGGGTGGGTTACAATCTAGGAAAGACAAGAGGGGAACAAGGGGAGAGACAGCAACAGCACATAGGTTACCATTTTACAGATGGGGAACTGAGGTTGAGAGGGTGTTTTTAAATGAGGAAGGCTGGGGGTGGGAGGGTGCTAAGTGGCACAGCTGCAGAGCAGCCCACTCAGATGGAGTGAGTGGGGAGGGATACTAACTGGCGGCTACCAACGTGGCTACTGTGGCAGTTGCCTCACACTCCATCTGCCACAGACCACGGGGGAGGGGGAAGGGCACCAGCCTGGTCTTTGAAACTGACATGTCCGGCTGCGAGCACCGAAGTGCTTTCAGCCAGTTCCCGTGACTTGCAAAGGCTGTGTCCCCTGCCCCACAGTGCCTCTGAGCAGGGGACCGGTCTGCTGGCATGGGTGGCCGCCCTAGTTCATAGCGGGAGATGCGCGGACACCCATTGCCACGCACTTTTTTGGCTTGTTCCGCACAGCACACTCCGGATTGGTTACATTACTACTCTCGGCAGTGCACCGTGAGTGGCCATGAGTGGGTGCTGAGGGTGTTTTTAAGCAAGATGTTACCACGCGTGGCCACCAAGGAGCCACTCATCCAATCGCCCATCTGAAAGTGGAGCGGCAGGATTCATGCTCCCTTGAGCCACTCAGCACCCACTCATGACACACTGCCAGAAACTCCAGCGTGCACTGGGTGGGGCAAGCCAAACAAGCACATGGCAATGGGCATCCACGCATCCACTACCCGTATGAACTGGGGTGGCCACACACACCAGCAGACCGTGGAGCGCAAGGTGGCTGCCAAGGTAGCGATGCTGGGAGATGCTCATTAGAATCCCCCCCAAGTCTTGCTTGTTTAAAAACACCCTGAGTGGCTCACAGGAGCTCATATCCTCTCACACCACCTTCAGACAGGCAGGCAGGCGAGGGACTTCTGGGCTGGCATGCATGGTAGTATCTCATTTAAAAACAGCCAGAGTGCCACCCAATGAGTTCATGGCTAAGACAGGATTTGAACCCTGGTTTCCGAAGTCCAAGTCCAGCATCTTATCTACTAGGTTAAAATCAGAGCGCTAGGGAAGAGGGTGAAGAGGAGTCAGAGTGGCAGGGTTGATGCTCCAAGTCAGAATGCTAATGCAGGTGTACCCGGAAAAAATGATGATGTGGACATACCAAGTTAGAACGATGGACTAACTTTGAACTAGTGTATATGTCTACGCAAGCAGTAAAGGATCAAGGCGTATATTCCTCTAAATGTCTTTTTATTGCCTCCAATTGATATTTTAAACAGTGGGCATCTTCATTTATAAAATGTGCCAAAGTTTAGGGATGACCTTTTTTTTGAGTCAGTCTCTGATATTAGTACCACCCGGCCCAGAAAATCAGTGATCATGACCAAAAAAAGTGCATCTTTTCCTGTAGCACATGATGCATACTTCTCAGTATTTCCAGTGGCCAAAGAGGAGGGATAAGCCCCTGCTCTTGGCCAATTAGTCCTGTGAATTCAATTAGATATGCTCCAGCCCCCCATGCACTTAAGCTATCCTGCTTATCATTTCACATTGGGTATTTTCAGACGTTACGAGATCACAGTCAACCACGCTCAATTCCGGGTGGCGGCTGTGATTGTGGAACATCTGTTGGGGGGAAACGGATGTTTCCCCCCAGATGTTACCACGGCGTGGAATTACATTCACCACGCGAGCGGCCGAAGCAGCCGCATTGGTCGCGGTGCCCACCTGTCTCCCAGGAGGGCGGGCGGCAAGGGAGCAGGAGGGGGCGGGGCCGTGTGGCCGCACGTTGCTCCGTGCAGCCCCGCTCCCTCCCAGATTCCCCGCCGGGATCCCCCCGGCACGTCTGATACGGCGTGACGGGGCCATCCCAGCGGGGAATGGATAGGGTGTTTTCGGTACGGGGCCAACGGACCCCGTAACGTCTGAAAACACCCATTGTTTCTTGTAATTCTATCATCTCCTCATTGTCCTCTCAAGTGCTTTACCTGGGGAGCAACAAGAAAGAGGTGCCTGAAGCTCGAATGTCAGTCTTTTTGACTTTCTCTGCTGAAAGAGAACTTTGACACACACACACACCCCGAAAGAGGGACAGTCGGCTTCAGCACCCAAAGAGGGACCTGTCCCTCCTAAATAAGGACTGTTAATGTCCTAACATTATTCTAATTCAGTCACTTCCCTCTGGGTTTGTGGCTCCAGAAATGTGCTTTTATTTAGGGTTACCCAACCCTCTCCACTAGCTTTTCCTCTCCTTCCAAAATGTGCTTCCCTTTTCAAATCACACTTAGGGAGCTTTCACAACCATTTTCAAGTGGTAAAGCCCATCAAGAGGCTATAGAAAGCACCACCTGGTAATTTACCACAGATTTATCGGTTACCATTTGAACATTTCTGCTATGTGGTAAAGCTGTGGTGATCAATTCATGGAAGAGGTGCCCTGAATAGCTAGTGCATCTCTTCTGTGGATCACCACAAATTAACGTTAGAAGAAGCATTTACAATCCAACAAATGAATTACCACATGGTGTGTTCCACAGGCTTTACCATTTGAAACTGCCATGTGTGAAAGTAACCCGGTGTGGACGTGGAGTCTGGCTGATGAAGTATTTCAAACAAAAGCATACACCAGAAGGTGCAGCACTTTTATCTGGTGTATTCATTTTTGCAGCATTTCTTTTCATGGCGCTGTTATCACTGTGCCGTCTACCAGGCACAGAGGGTTGTTGTTTGTTTTTTATTAATGCCTTTTAACAGTAATTTCAGCAAGTGGATTTTGTCATAGTCTAATACCTGTATTTTGTTACGGAGCATCCATCAATAATAGGATTTTCTTTTCCTCCCGGTATTTTCCACCTCCATTTCTAACACTCAGAGTGTAACAACTTAAAATTAACATGAACCATTTACACCCCACTAAAACAGTTTGTACCAAGGGATTCTTTAAAGCACACTAGCACGCTAGCTGGTCAATTATAGCGGATGTTTAGTGGACCCTGTACACCTCAGCCCTGCTGTTTAGGAAGGCAATGAGTTTCCATTAGGGAAAAGCTGAGATGATCATCGTAACTGGTGGCTGAGTATAATTTTATGTCTATGACAACTTCCCTTTAAATTTCATTTGGCACTGTTTTACGTAACAAGGTAGTGTGCATAATATAAGCAAAAACAAAAGTTACAAAGAAACTGATTGATTGATAAAGTTCAACTACTAGAGTAAAACATTATTAGCCCACAATGTTCATAATTAAAGTGTTAGTAGAGCAATATCCAAACTCCATAACAAGCTAACAGCCAGATTTTCTACTCTCTTATTCCTTGTGTGCATTGTCTTATTCCTCCATTCCTGCACACAGTAGAAGTATAGTGCACCTCTCCAGGATGTGAGTGGACGATTCTAATTTAGGAGAATTGATACTCACTTCACATTCGCCTTCCACAGTAAGAATAGCTACACGTGTGTCAGACAATGGTTGTTTTTAAATGAGATGCTGCCACGCATGGCCACCCAGGAGCCACTCACCCAACCGCCCGTCTGGAGGTGGTGTGGAGGGAATGCATGCTCCCGCAAGCCACGCGGCACCCACTCCTGGCCACTCACAGAGCACTGCTGAGAAAGCCTTAAAAGTGCATGGGAATGGACGCCCACACATTCCCATACCCTGCCCGTATGAACTGGGGTAGCCACCCACACCAGCAGACAGGTCTTCCACTCATAGGCACTGTGGGCAGGAGACACGGCCTTTGCAAGACACAGGGACTGGCCGTAAGTGCTGGGGAGCCTGGGGTCCCCAGTGCTCATGCCCGGGAGATGTCAAAGGCCCATCCAGCGTGCTTCCCCCTCCCCCATGGCAAGGGGAGTGCAAGGTGGCTGCTGCAGTAACCACACTGGAGCCACCCGTTAGAATCCCTCCCCACGCACTCTACCTGAGTGGTTGCTCACAGCTGTTCAGTGGTCACACCCCCTCCTTACACACACCCCCACCCCCACCCCCCACTGCCTTGCTCATTTAAAAAGACCCAATGAACAAAATAATCTTCTGAGCAGGAGTAAGGACTAAGAGGAGAACACGTAGATTTGCTTTCACTCGCCAATGACAAACTTTACTTTATGTTACTCATAAAGACGGTCTAGTAATTTAAACAGGAGAATGAGATTCAAGAAACATGGATTCTGTTTTTAACACTGACACTGGGTCAGTGTGCACCTTTAGGAGCTTAAATGGAGTTTTTGTTCCTCTGTTTCCTCATATGTAAAATGGAGATAATTTTAAACTTCCTTCTGTATCCTCCCTCTTTACTGTTTTGTGTGTATGTGCATATGCACACACGTGCACAGTCCCTCTAAACCATTTTAAGAGTCTAAGATGTACAGCAGTATTCATGCACTCAGGATAGTTTACTTGTTTGTGTTCTGAGTGCCAATAAGTTTTAAATAAAACTCCTAAGTGATTCCTGTTTGCTAACCTGGTTGTACGCTGTGCTTTGTTTTCATATTCCTAAGCAATTTTTGTGGGAGAATTTCTCTCTCTCTCTCACTAAGAGTTCATTCCTTAGGCACCATTTCAGAAGACACGTACAAAAGGTTTAACTAGAGCAGGGATTCGGTGTAGTGTGGAATCAGCGAGCACGAGCAGAGGCTATTGTTCTCTAGAACCATGGCTTTAATCCAAGTGCTACATGCAGGGCTATGTTATTTCCATCTGCAGTGACTTTTCGGTCTCAACATGCAAAATGAGAAAGTCACTATTTAAAAGGGTTACTCCCTTGGGAGAGGGAAATTGAGAAGATGGACTTCTGAGTGCAGCACTACTGAGATGGCACCCTATCCTTAGTGATAAATGGGAGCATTAACAAGGCTTGGTTGAGAGGAAACCTACAGATTTATGGCTTCCTGTCTCCACCAGCAGATGTCATTATGGCTGACAGAACAGAATGCCTTTCAAGAGAGAACTGGGGTGGGATTATGAAAAAGAGCAAGCCAAATCTGATGTCCGTTTTTATACATTGGTCCAAGTTGGTTTATAATTTTGAATAAAACTGACACCGTACAGCATCTGTGGGCTCACTCCTTCTGTTATTTATAACAAAGTTGGAGAAGGTCATTTAGCGTCTCTCTCTCTCTCTCTCAACACAGGAAGAAGCCAGAATACTTACTGAAAGCATTTTTGCACACTTAGAGATGAAAATTAGGCAGGAGAAAATGAACAGATAGCACCGGATGCTTTCTTGGCTTCTCCGATGGAATGAGTTTGATACGTGGTTTAATGTTTATTTTGGAAACGCAGCAATTTGGTTCCAAAGCTGTATTTAATTTTATCTATTTTTGTTACATTATAGAATTATATTTTTCTTTTTCCTGCACTGGCAAAATGTTATCACTAGTCATAGGGTTGGCAGATATAGCTTTCCAAAGGAGAGTAATCCAATCTCATCCTTCAGAGCAAAACCCAAGTCCCTCCCTCTATCCCCAAGTGGTCAGGAAGAATTTTTCTTCCACCATATACAGTAGAATTACACATTGGAAGTTTCTCTTCACCTTCTTCTGTTTGATCTGGATTTGACAGTCTAATAGGATTGTGCTATGTCACAAGGGTGATTTTATGATGTTCTGAGATTTTAATATGATCTTTCAAAAATGCATGCAATGGTGTGTACAACCTAATGTCTATATAATGTGGGCAATGGCATATGGAAATTTAAATAACTTACCAGTAACAAAGTTATTTGAGAAAGCTCCACATATTCTAACTGATGGGAATAAATTTCTGGCCCACAGACAACCGGAAACTCCTTTTTGTCAGCAATTTCCAGGAAGACTTCCTGGAACAATCTAGAAGGGAGTCAAGGCTCCACCTTAGCACTCCCTCACCCCTTCCCCTCCTCTGTGCGGGCTTTTGATCTCATGAGAGGAGGGAAGATAAAAGGAGAAGGTGGAGCCTCCCCACCTCTGTTCCTTCCAATCCCCAGGCAAGAGCACAATGAAATCATGTACTCCGAGCCAGAGGGGAAGGGAGTGAGAATACTCAGAGCTCTCTCTCGAAGAACTTAATTACTGGCAAGTAGGGTTACCATTACCATACCTCCCTTTTAAAAGAGGACGCTTAAAGTGCAGGGATGCATTGGAGGTATGGTAACCCTGCTGGTAAGTAACCTAAATTTCTTCTTTGAGACGCTCCATGATTCTCACTGATGGGAGAGTAGTAAGTAGTTGTGCACTTACTGAAGGACGGTGTGAGGAACAGTCTTAGGAAAAGACAGACCATGGCACAGCATGAAAGAGTAGTGTAAGGAAGACCATATTACTGCCTTGCAAATATCAATAACAGGGTCATTGTGGAAATTCGCCACAGAAGCAGCAACTACCCTAGCAGTGTGGGCCCTTAGGTCCTGCGGTGGGACTCTTCTGGTGACTGTGTAACAAATATGAATACACAGAAATATCCACTTCATGATTCTTTTAGAAGAAAACTTTTCCTCTGTTACTAGGAGCCCTGATGGTCTAGAACTAAGGGGCCCAGCAAAACCTTTTTAAATAAGCTTTTGAGAAGGAGCCATGTTTTTGAAAAAAGTTACACTGTCGCTGTTATGTTGTCGGCGTGACTGAAGATTAACTCTGTAGCAATTTATCCTCCACTTCCTGAAGAAGATGTTGATGTGAAGCTGATTCCGCTGAGGTCCATATGTCACGTGCAGCAAGGGTGCCTATGTGTGCTCCCCATCCTGTCAGGGAGGCATCTGTTTTCACCGTGACAGAGGGTTCTGGCAAGTCCAATGGCAAGCCCCTCAGAACATGATGTGGCTTCATCCACCACCATAATGAGTTTCTGATGTGTGAACTTTTTGGTCACTGGGTGCATGGTGGGAATGTAGAAGGATTGGAGCCAGTGTTGTAATGGATGCATGTGGAGTCGTGCTGGTAATGTTATTGCGGTGATTAAGGCAAAAAGGCCTTGAAGTATCAAGAAGTGGCTGACAGGGCGAGTATGACAGACGTGGATGCCCCTAATGAGCTGAACAATGGTATAGAACAGGGATTCTCAACCTGGAATTTGGGAGCACCAGAGTGCTCAGGCAATGTGTGAAAGTGCTCCCCAAGCCAGCTGTCAGTAGTGCTCGGGAGCACTATGAAACAGTCCTTCATCCACTAAAGTCAATGTGAGCTGGGATTAATTGATTAATTATCTTAATTTCCATTAAATTGAATTGCAGAGGGGACACTTAATCTATGTATCTTTATTCAAATCATTCACGCAAATTATGCAGTGCTCCCAAGTAGTCACTTATATCACTCCAGTGCTCATGAGTGGGAAAAGGTTGAGAACCCCTGGTACAGAACCTGTCTTCTGGGGGTATTTTCAGACGTTACAAGATCACAGTGAACCACGGTGAATACCCACCTGTGGTCACTGTGACTCGAACGTCTGTTTGGCGGCTGCCAGATGTTCGCCACGGTCAATCTGCACAAGGGGTCAATTTGAACCACGCTTCCCAGGCTAGCCGGGGGAATGTCCTGGGAAGCGTGGTCAAACGGACCCCTGGCAGGGACCAAAAAAAAGTAACGTCTGGCCGCTCGCCACGGCCCGGGATCACCGGCGGGATCCCGGGCCGTGGCGCATTCGGCCGGACGCGGTGGCCGCCTTGGAGGGTGGGCGGTGGGGTGCGTGGAGGGGGCGGGGCCGTGCGGCCGCACGCTGCACCGCGCGGCCCCTCCCCCTCCCAGATTCCCCGCCGGGATCCCCCCGGCACGTCTGATATGGCGTGACGGGGTTACCCTGGCGGGGAACGAATGGGTTGATTTCGGTACGGGGCCAACGGGCCCCGTAACGTCTGAAATCACCCTGGGAGGAAAGCTTTTCCTTGTGTGGTGCCTATGGCAGATCTTGTGAAATAAAGTATTCTTCTGGGAGTAAGATGCAACCTTTCCAAGTTTATAATTAGGCCTAGTCTGGCCAAAAGAGAAATGGTGGAGACGGTGTCATTATGGTGATGATACCTTGGAGTCTACCATGAGAAGTCAGTTGTCCAGATAAGGAAAGTTTTGTATGTTCCATCTTCTGAGTTCTGCAGGCATGACAGCAATGAATTTGGTAAAGACCCTTGGAACAGGGTGAGCCCAAAGGGCAGAACTGTGTATATTGGTACTGATGACCATCTACAATGAAATATAAAAATCTTCTGTGAGGTCAAACAGAAATATGAAAATAAGCATCCTTGAGGTTGAGAGTGGCCAACCATGAATTCTTCTTTAGAGTAAGTAGAATGGACTGCAATGTGACCATTCTAAACCTTGATTTTCACACAAATTGATTAAGTTGTCTCAAGTCCAGAGTGAGTCAAAGGCCCCATCCCATTTGGGGACCACAAAGCATCTGGAGTAGAAGTCAGCATATTGGTCATAATCAGGACTTTCTCTATCACTCCTTTACTAAGTAGAGTGTTGATCTCTTCTAGAAGTTTTGTCTTGTGAGATGGATCCCTAAAGTGATACGGGAATGGGGAATTAGGAAGGGAGTACTGTTCAAACTGAATGTCATAGCCATTTTGAATAATTTCTCTGACTCACCTATCTGTGGTGATGCTGGCCCATGAGGGAGGAAAGGGGGTCTGGTGATTAGAAAAAATAAATGGTTGATGAGGTTCTCTCAACCTCAGGATCACAGCAGGGGTCGTGTGCCAGGATCTGTCAGAGCCATGGTGTGTGAACTGGACCCTTGCCCATCCTGGCTGGTTAAGACCAGCAGGGAGACAGTGAGGCGGTTGCTTGCGGGGGTGATCAATGCCTCATTGAGAGAGGGGAAATTGCCAGAGTCCCTTAAGGGGCCAGTGGTCTGACCCCTCCTCAAGAAACCATCTTTAGAGCTATCGACCTGTCTCTAATCTTCCCTTTTTAGGGAAGGTTATTGAATGGATGGTAGCTCGCCAGTTACAGGTGCATCTAAACTGCATCATTTTTCTAGATCCCTCACAGTCTGGTTTTCGCCCAGGTTATGCTACTGAGACTGCACTTGTGGTCTTGGTTGACGACCTGTGAGTGGAACTTTTGTTCTACTTAATCTCTCAGTGGTGTTTGATACAGTGAATCATGTGGTGCTGGTGACCTGCCTGCGGGACCTTGCTGGACGGAAAGACTTTGCAGTGGTTCCATTCCATCCTAGCAGATAGATTGCAGCAGGTGGTACTGGGATATTGTACATCTTCTCCCAGGGGTCTCTTGTGTGGGGTCCCGCAGGGATCTATTCTGTCCCGCCTCTTATTCAGTGTATAATGCAGCTGCTGGGGGAGGTTTTGTGTCACTGGGGGGTATGCTGTCATCAGTATGCTGATGACACTCAATTGTACCTCTCTTTTTCATTGGACCCAGGTCCTACAGTCTCAGTGCTTTCCTGGTGCTTGGCAACTGTGGCTAACTAGATGTGAGGTCAAGCCGATTGAAACTGAATCCCAACAAGACGTAGGTGATGCTTATTGGCAGGTCTGGTGATCTGGGAGAGCGGGGATTGCCTGTCATTGACAGAGTCTGCCCTGAGTTGGTATCTCATGTGTGGAGCCTGGGAGCGCTCCTGGATCCTCAGTTATGCCTGGATTGACAGGTGTCAGCAGTGGCCAGAAGTGCTTTCCATCAGTTACATCTGGTGCAGTGCCTCTGTCCCTATATCTCGGACTCTGACCTTGCCACTATCATCCATGCATTTGTCACCTTGATTACTGTAACACGCTCTATGTGGGGCTGCCCATGGTGATGGTCCAGAAGCTGCAGCTGGTGCAGAATGCAGCAGCCCATCTGCTTATCGGGACAGGTCACTGGGAGCACATTATGCCGGTGCTCCGGGCTCTTTGCTGGTTGTCTATGGTCTTCCAGGCCCGATTCATGGTGCTGGTTTTGACCTATAAAGCCCTTCATGGCCTGGGCCCTAGCTATCTAAGGGACTGCCTCACTTCCTGGGCCCCTGGGTGGCTCCTGCAGTCCTCTGGGGTGCCTTCTTGGAGGTCCCTTGCTATAGGCGGGTGGGGACTGACAGGTGGGCATCCTTGGTGGCCACCCAGATGCTGTGGAACCCACTCCTGGTGGGGATTTGCCTCAGCCCAGATTTCCTCGCGTTCTGACGCCAGTGTAAGACATGGCTCTTCCTCCAGGCATTTGGAGGGGGAGAGGGTTGAGGGTGGTTTTGGGTGGGGTGAGTTTTTTTTATTTTAGCTGAACACTATTTGAACTGTTTTGTGGTTTTTATTGGCTGTTTATATTGGATTTTGTATTTTTTATTGCCTTTTGATATGTTTTTTACTGTTTTGATGTAAGCTGCTTCAAGCTGCCGGAGGCAGGAGGAGGCCAGGGTAAAAAACTACAAAAATAAATAAAATAAAATAAAATAAAATAAAATAAATAAACATGAGACCTGGATTGTTGGCCATGGATTAACCCAATTGGGACCTATTTCTCTGCTTCAGCTTCATAAACCTTTTTCTGGGCTTGGGAAAGGGTTGCTGTTTTTGTGGAAATAGCCTTTGGCGGTAAGTGTAGGAGGCACACATAGAATAGTACTTCTTTTTTATAGCATAAACTACTCCTGCCGATCTGGCTGTCTGACAGGTCTCCTTAATCTTGACCAGTGTCTCATCCATCGACTTTGCAAAGTGGCCAACACCACTAATAGTATATCTTCTACTGGGGTTTTATTCTCCAGGTAAGCACAGTAGACCTAAACCATGCTTGCCTCCTGACTGTAATTATGCAGTTTGAAGCATAGTCTTGGAAATCAGCTATGTGCATGGCTGAGGTCAGTTGCAATTGTGCCAGTTGGGCACCCTTCTTCTGCAGGGCTACTGTTTGGGTAGGGTCTGAGGTAGAAGCAGCTTGGTCCCACAACTGAGGCTGGTAGCCGCACATGGCAGAGAAGTAGCTCGCAGCCCTAAGGGATAGTGTTGTGAAGGAGAAGGCTTTTTGGCCATGTACATCTGAACAGCGCCCCTCATGAATTGACAGGGGAGTATGGACAGCTCCAGGTATAGCCATCTGCATGACTACTGCTATCACTAATTAGTTTGGCGCTGTATGGAGAAAAAACATTAAGGACCCTTCCTGAGGGATTGCATAAAGGGTGTCAGCCAACTTTTGTAAGCCACCCCGAGCCATCTGTTGACAGGAGGGGGCGGGATATAAATATAAATACAAATAAATAAATTAACTTGTTTATGGGAGTAGTAAAAGATGGATTCTCCCACACAGTACCAGAGAGCTCTAGTATCTCTTTGAAAATAGGGCCTGTCTTGTGTCTCCACCACAAGGATACCAAATACGGGTCCAGTGGGAATCTTCTTAAAGACCTTCTTGGGGACCTGCGGCATGGCTGTCACCAATCTCCTCTGCATGGCCTGAAAAGCCTTTACATCTTCTGTTGAGAGCATGGAAGATGGGTCCAAGACTACATCAGTGGGAGGAGGGGCCACTGTCTCATCCGAGTCAGGAATAAGGGAGGAGGAGGAAGTGTCCTTGCCTATATCCACATCACTGGGTAGAGGTGGTAAGAGGATAAAAAGGGGGCATTTCCCCAATAGAGTCTGTAGCAAGGAGAGCCCTGAGGAGTTCTTTGGACCTGAGGAACCTGAGTAGGGGCCACGGGGGGCATTTGTGGAACCTCTGGAACCAGAGCTTGGATGTCCCCGGAGGGGACAGTGCATTCCTGATGAGTTCCATAAAGGGAGATGAGATGGGGCCCTTAAGCTAAGTAGGCAGATGGGGGCTGGCAACTGTGGGACTGTGGTAGGGTCAGCAGGTGGCTGTGGTTCCCTGGTGAGATGTCCCATATAGTTGGGTCTGGCTGGAGGATTGGGCGAAGTGGAGCATCTAAAAGTCCAGTGCCTGCCAATGATGTTGGGAGTATCAAGTAAAGGATCACTGCATTATGACCTGTTGTGTATTTCTCTGAAGCAACTGAAGGTGGCTACTCTCAGAGACAGGATGCTAGGTTGGATGGACCATTGATCTGTTACTATATGGCACTTCTTATATTCTTATCCCCAGCAGGGTCCTGTCCCTTCAAAGGGGCATCTACAATTGTGGACAAAGGGAACCAGTGTGTTCTTAAGAGGGCGTACACAAAATAACATAGCCAGCCATCGTCTTCTTTAATTATTAATTATTAATTAATGAATTATTATTATAGTGCCAGCAATGTGCCTGGTGCCAAACAATCAGGATTAGAGACAGGTCCCTTCCCCAAGAGGTTACAATCTATACAATCTAGGATGGAAAAGAAGAGGGGAAGGTAAGGAGAGAAAGGGATACGTGCATTCTAATTCTACATATGGGGAACTGAGCATTATTAATTATTAATTATTATTATTATAAGCATTTATATAGTGCCAGCGATGTACCTGGCGCTTTACAAAAAATAAGATAGACACGGTCCCTGCCCGAGAGCTAGCATGAAAGATAATAACTTCCCCAAGGCCACCCAGTGAGTTCATAGTCGAGATGAGGATTTGACACCAAGCCAGAGGTCTGAGGATTCTCTTCTTCAAGTAAAGAAAAGAAAACAGGGACTTCTCAAATTAAAAAAAAAACACACTTGAGTGTTTAGATTTGAAGCAAGTTTGTTGTCCTGATTCAGAGTTCACTTTTGAAAGTTCACATAAACAGATGTTCATTATTAGGGTAATTCTTTATGTGGGCACGTTGGTGTTCATTCACATCATTATTTGGTGACTCTTTGGGGGATATTGTAAATCATTAATTGGTTAACCTGTGCCATGTGATGTGGAGTACCAAAGTAACAAATAATCCAGCGCCCCAAATACACAAGCAATGAAGAAATGAACAGAGGTGGATTAAGAATTTTTGAGGCCTCAGACCCAAAGGTCATTACCCTAACCACCATCCTCGATTTTGCCATGACCTTCCCCTACTTCTCTATAACAGTGATGGCACAGATCCCACTTGCACAACAAGAGCGGTAATGGAGTAACTTCCAAATGGGAGCGGTCCTCTTTTTAGGTCCTGAGCCTGGGCCTGATCCACCCCTGGAAATGAATATTTGTAATGGGTGAAATGACAAAGTAACATGTTCAAGGTGAACTCTGCAATACTTGTAAATTTGAATTAAGGTATTGATTGAAGCACACAAATTCTGGAACTGAACTGACTTCACAATTCAAAAAGCACTACTCATCACCGTCAGCTTTAGTAGAATTCCTTCTGAAATTATACATTCACTTAGTGACCCACGTAAAGGTCTCCATAGCACGTTAGCTGTCCCCACTGGTAGGAGGGTTATACAGTGGAGATCTCTGTGGTTGTGTCAGACAAACAGCAAGGCATTCTACTATATCTTTGTGTATGCAGATCCAACATCCCAGAAAGCCCATATACAAGATGTGGAAAGGCAGTAGCCACTAGCCACTATTCAAGTCCATAGGATGGAAGAGCAGCCACAGAGACAAATTCCACCCACCTCCTCCTGTGCAGTTCCCTATGGAAAGCTATGGGATTCTTATTTTGTGTGTGGATGGCAGAATTTCTCTCCATGCAAGGGAATCATGATCCTGATAGTACTACTTTGTAAACCAGGGCTTCCTCTGGGGAGCATCAAAACCTGGAGTCTCCAGGCAGGTGAAACCGAAAGAGAGGTGCCAACCCTATACATCTCTGAGAATCAGGGATGTGGCTAACTTGGAACGGACCCTGGTGCAGAAGATGGAATCTCTTCCCTGAACCCTCATTCCAATTGCAGGGGATGCAGCTACATCAAGGAGTGTGCCTCTCCCACCTGGCTCATGGGCACCAGGGCAGTGGCATCAACTGTCCCTATTATAAGCTGTGCCCTGGCTGAGAATGCAGATTTGTGCCACCACCCACTCTAAAGGAGTGACTGAGCACAGACGTGTAGAGTTTCAAGGCTAAGCAGAGAGAACAGGTCTTCTGTAGAGGGGAAAGAGCAACAGAATGGTGGCATCATTGAGGACTACAGCCAATAAAATGAGCTACTTGTGAGGACCAATAACTCTTAACTCAACACTCAAGGTTCCCTCCTCTCATTTTATTAGGGACTGAAATGACCATTCAAATAAAGAGAAAGGTGATAAATTGGGGAAATATATTAGGAAGTGGAAGAAATCAGATAAACCTGCACATAAGGCTTTGAGTTTGAACTGGATGGAATAAATGGTACTCTGCTATCAGTCCTGCATGTAATGCTGGGATAAGGTATAGATTTTCAGGGCAGAAATTACATTTTAAAAGGGCTCTTGCAGGGTTGATGTGGTGAGATGAAACTACAATCTTCCTATCTTTCTGGGTAATTTAATTATAAAACACCCGATCACCATGGCATTGGGACTTATGCTATCCATTATGGCATGAATGAATTGTCTTTGTGCACAGTAAGCCTCTTCTTTCCTTTATTGCTATTATTATTTGTTATTACTATTATTTATGGTTGGACTGGAGAATTATACAGGCAATTGGGATAATTTATGTATGAAGATTTATTTATTTTTTGGCTAAACTTATACTGTTACTCTCTAAGGCATTTAATATCCCTTAATAATGGCTGTGAGAAAGGAGAACTGGCTAAATACTTTGAGAATCTGAAATTCCCAGCACAACCACTCCTAGTAAAACCATGTCACTCAGTAAGCCTTGCAAAGGCTTTTTCTTCCCTCCCTTCTTTAAATGTCAAGCAAAGATAAATGGACAAATGCAGTTTACACATACCAAGCGCATTTGTTGCGTAAACAACACAGGGAAGCCTTAGCTGACATACCAAATTCGGCAAACACAATATTGAATACGATTTTAATTGAAATGTAACTTTTTAGAAAGCTATTGTTGCCCTCAGCAAAGCAAAGTCTGAATAAAATAAAGGATCTGCATTAAGCTAGTTGGACACAGATTTTAGAGAAGGTTTGGGGAACTTATTAGGAGAAAGAAGCAGAGGGAAGGAAATCCACTTTCTTTGAGGGAAATGCTTTTATTTCATGGAGGACAAACCAATGGCAACATTTAACCTTTTTGTAGCCTTGCTGAATTCAATCCTAACAATTTTACCTTCGAGTTGGTTTCATCTACAGATCTCAAAGTGCTTTACACAGTTAGTGAATTAAGCCTTTCAAACTGCTGCAAGGAATACAGATACAATTTCATACAATGACACTGCACAATAATGCAGTTATCGTTTTATTCTTGTCAAATGTTGCAGAAAACGTAAGAGGCAGAAGCAGGTAGAGAGAAGATCTGACTTGATGCCAGTCCCTGCTCTAAACCAAAATCCATCTTGACTTCTACAGAGCAGCCAGGAACAGAATGCCTGGCCAAAACTATCAGGGATGGACCTTAAGATGGTATAAGCTGGAGTAGTGCCGGCGACTTCAACAGAGCATCACGGATTCAAAGTAGTTAATAATCTGACCTGTATCCACAGCCAGTTCCCAAAGAAATCAGCCAGACATGACTGAACATGTCATTATTCCCTCACTGCTCTACAGCAAATAGAGTAGGAAGAGCCCCACAGAGAGCAGAGTAACAACAATCCAAGCTAGGAAGGTGGGGATAACTCCACAACTTCGCTTCATACCCAAAGCTTCATCCTCTGGTCTCATCCCTTTAAAAACAGTTTTAAAGAGCAAACTTTTTTTAAAAATGGAATCCATTGTATAATTATAACAGTCTCTCTGATGTACACCAGACTTGTGCCCTGACAAGGGTTGCCACCCCAGAGGGGGCAGGACCAGGTAGCTGTCACACCCCTTTCTGATGTAATCCCACCCCTTATGGAGTATTGTGATGTCACAATGCTCTATATGGGGCAACAGGGACACATCAGAATGGGGGTGGGAAAGTTCCTATGTCCTGACCCGTTTTCAACATGGCCACTTCCTCCCCCCCCCCCGAAAGCCCCAATTCTCCAGGACAGTTAATTCAAAGAAATTGGAACTTTGGAGGTTCTGGGTTTTCCCAGAAAGATCGTAGCCCTAACCCTGACCTTTAGGTTTCCTTTCGAAAACTCTATCACTTGAGCAAGAGCTGGCTGCAATTTTTAATTTAGCCATAGTCTAGGAGTTAAATAGCTGATTAACAGCAGCATTAGCAGTGTGGCTGGATAGCTATGCACTGGAGCAAATACACAAAGAGTTCTAGGTTTGATTCCTCAGTTTGCCCTTGTATCCACTCTGTGGGGTGTTTTAGATGTCAGAGTCACTACGTGATTGGGATTGCCAACACATGCAATCCTGATCAAATAGCTGTGTCCTCCCTCCCTATATAGATATAAGTTAATATATCAGCGACTACCCCCAAGCTGTTATGGGGGTGTGGGCTTGAGGAAGCTTATCTGCAGCTGCTGCCCAGTGAAGCCTCTGGTTCACTCCCAGCCAGCATTTCAGCTGCCAAAATGCTGGTGGGGAGCAAATTCCCAGCTGCAACAGCCAAAATACGGGTGGGGAGCAGAACAACATGCCAGCAGGGAGCAGACTGACATTTCAATTGTTGCCCCATCCAAGAGATCACCAGATAATGGAGGCAGAAGCAGCACAGCTTCTCCTGCTCCCGCTGCCCAGTGGTGGGGTGAGAGGGGATTGCCTGTAGCTGTCGTAAAATCCTGTTTAGACTAGGGCTGAAATTCGATCTTGGAATTCTTGGAAATCTCGCTGACAAACTTTTGTCATCTTACTCAAGTCTGGATGGGCATATGTCCCTTTGGCCGCGCACCTGGCGCTGGACGAAGGGGAGACGTTTGGTGTTTGGGGAGGCTGTCGAGGGTATATTGAGGCTTCCCTTGAGTTCAAAGTTAATGAGTTATGGTTGATCCCGGACCTGTATCGCAATAGGTGATGTCACCCCCTCACCTATTCAGTTGTTTGTAATTTGGATGAATAAAGGGTGCGGCCATGTAAAATCCAGTAATTGTGTCCTGTTTCATTTGGGGGGTGCGTCAATAACTGAGTTCTTGACAAGATTTACAAGAAAGGGTCAACAATCAGCTGATTCTCAACCTGTTCTTGCAAGATTCTCAGAAAAAAAAGCTCTGTGTATGAGCAAAATGGCCACCACAGCCATTCTGTGCATGTGTAGCCCTTTTCCAAGATGGCGCAGGCCACATCAGTGCCAGTTTGGAAAAGGGCAGCTGGTTCTACGCATGTACACACCAGCTGCCCTTCCTAAATGATGATGACACAGCCCATACCATCTTGGAAAAGGGCTACACATATGCAGAATGGTCACAGCAGCCATTTTGTGCATGCAGAGGGCATTTTTTAAAGTAATCTCATGAGATCTTGAAACAGTTCCAAGATCTTCTTGAGATCTCAGTAATTAGAGATATTCTTGTGAGAATCAAACTGATTCTCATTTCAGCCCTAGTTACACCTCACAATGGCTATATGTAACCCCTTTGCCCAAACAATGGGCCCATGATGGGCAGTATTTAGACATAACAGTAATCACTTGTGAATGTTTACTGTTATGCCTAAAAACACCTTGTTAACTTACTTAGAAAATGAGGGAGCCACTTATAGTCTCTTACGTCGCAGAGCAGCAAGTTGTTTGAAAGGAGAAAGGTACGGTGTATTGGAGCTACTGTGCGTAGAAGCAAAGTTCAAGCTTGCAACTACTTGTACCCCAGCTTGGGTAACAGTCCTCAGGGTTACAGGAAACCCGTGTGAGGATGAAATATGCTGTGGCTCGGGGCCCGGAGAGAGTCAGTGCAGGATCAGGTCCTGAGAGTGTTGGTACAGGATCAGATCTGGAGAGTCAGGAACTGGCACATGGACCACAGGGCGGGACAGACAGGCAGGAGGCACACAACAGGCAGACAGGAGGCAGATGGAATCGCCAAGCAGGTTCACAGGCAGTCATCAAAAACACGGGAAACACAGGCAGGCGGCAGGCAGGCAAAACAGGAAACAGATGGTCTACCCAGCTTCCTGTGGCTGCAAGCCCATCTTGTATAAGGTAGGCAGCCAGCCAGGAAGCTGAGGTGTGAAGTAATGCTAAGAAGGGATCTGGCCTGACCAGCACTGGGAAAGCCTTCATCACAGACTCTGGACCCTGGCCAGAGTAAGCCAGTAGCCACAATCTTCAGGACCCCAAAGGCACTGGTCCTTGCAAGCTGTGGCTGAAGTGTTAGATACAGGTTTGGTGTTGTTATTAAAATAGAGAGTACTGTCTTTGGCCCCCAAACGTTGGGTTTATCTCCAGCCCATCCTGATTTTTGAACCCTTAATGGGGTGGGTGGGTGTGTGGAGCAGAGAGCGAGCACTGAAGATCAAACCTGCTGTTTTTACCTGGGGCAGGAGACTGAAGACAAGGAGTGGGTGGCTCCCAGTTCTTTGTTTAGGAGAATTTCCTTCCAGTGATCTCTGCCTCCATGTCAAGAAGGAATCGTGGGTAACGTTCTACTCAATGAATATTTTCGCTATTATGGTTCTCATGAAGGAAGCTTGTATTAAACAAATTTACAGTGTGCTATAAAGCCAGTGTCACTCACCACCATGTACAGTACAAATTGTGCGATAGGTCCTTCCCTGATTTACTTGAGTTATCATCATATGTATAGTTATACAACTTATAGTTATATTATCCCAGAATCTCAAAGTGCTTTTAAAGGGGATGTTCAATTAAATTATGATCCTTAAACTACAAGTCTGTAAGTAGTTTCAGGATTGTGGCCATTAGTTTACAACTCTAGTCTGCCCTATCGCAGCACTATGCCATGGAAATACTCCGTGAGGTTTGCTCTAAATGGATGCCCTTTTAGTTAAAAATGACTTGTTTTCAATTCCCAGCGAGCCATGAGTTTTTGCCAGCATCCAATGTAACTCTGCCTCTCTGTAGTCACATTAAAAAAGAAATTTCTTCCAACAACGTCAGCAAATCATCATGAAAATGGGGGAGTGGTCACTGAATGATGAGGCCAATGAAAACTACCTTATACCCAACCACTACAGCAGGGATGGGAAACCTTTTACCCTGGGGTAGCAGCCAACACACTTGGGAAATGGCCTGCCCGACTGGGTCCAAGTGGGCTATTACGTGTAATAGTCCGCTCTTCCCAGCCCGATGTGGCCACCATGACCGGCCGCATTAGGAGGCGGGGGCAGGCCACTGGGTGCAGTGCGGAGGGGGGCCAAGCAGATGGACATCCGTGTGTCTCCCCGCCAGGCGCGGTGCCTGGCACGTTAGTTGTGCCAGCGGACTGGGTCCAGACCATGGTGGCAGCATGTTGCCAACCTGGTCAGGATCGTGACAGCGGCCCTCTACCATCACTTTTTTCACCCAGTTATTAGAAGCTAGTGGGCCACAGAGGAGCCAGGGGTGAGGTGGGGCTGAATGGGGCCATACTCGAGGCAGGGAAAAGGAGGGAGAGGCTGAATAAATGTGTTCAGGGAGAAGGGGGTGGAGATGAGGTGGAGGAACTGAGACACACAATCAAGGGAAGGAGGGAGCTGAGGAAATGTGTTTGAGAGTAGGGGATGGATACTTTCAGCACCAGTGTCCTCCAATCCACATGAGAGGCAACCTCTGGTTATTTTCAGAAGTGACGCTACCACGCTTAGACCCAATCCAGGGTAACAGCCACCACCCCACCCCAGGGTAGGCCAGTACCCAGAACAGACATGACGGTGTGCTTTGAACCGTGGTAGCGCTTACTGCCCGCTGTTCCCCATGAGTTTCCAAGATCACAACCAGCAGTAATAACAGCTACCATAGTTTGGGGCAAATCCTGGTGAACATCTGGTGGCCGCCGAACAGAAGTGATGGTGGTTGTGACGCCGGAGTGGGGTTAAGTGTGGTAACATCACTTCTGAAAATATCCTTCCAGTGTTTGGAGGTATAACATTGTGCAATACTAATTGCACAGGAACCTAAATGCAGGTTCTTCCTCTCTCACACCAGTTTATGCTGGTTTAAACCGAGTTGTTCCTGAGTTCCATGTCAAGTCACAACCATGAAATCAACAGGCTGCTTGTATCCACTGCATTACTAGCCTCGTCAGAATGCTACATGATGGTCCCTTATTCCACTATTCACTACGTTCAAACCTGCATCTCAGTTCATTGTGGGACACTCATTTTTGCGAGCCTGGGAGAAAGTGCTGTCCACCCCTATCCTCTTGAGGGCATCCCTGATCTGTTATTTCAGGGAAGTCTATCATCAAGATAGCAATCGTTCACATTACAAACTTTACTAACTCACTGATTGCACAGGCTATATTTATACATCTTATCTGCATGTAGCGCTTTGCTTACTGCTGATGTGCAGCCTTCTCTGGAATGAATTGAACAGCTTTTTAACCCAGGTGCTCAGGATGTCCATTATACATTTTATTCCCAATGCTGTAGACGTTCATAAAGAGCATATCATGAATATTGCCTGGTTTCCATTCCAACTTCCATCAACAGGCACTGCTCAGAACTGGCTGAGATGAACAAGTGCCAGGACCACCTATCTGGTTCCCAATACTGCTAATTTCTAATTGGGTGAGTATGCACCTTGGAGGCCAAACTGAAATGCTGTGTGCCAGGGGTGGGGAACCTTTGTCCTCCCAGGGCAAAGTACAAAATTAGAACAATATCCAAGGGCCACATAGAAGTTGGGGCAGGTGTGCTTAAGGGGTGTACTCAGGGAGTGGATAGTCCAGATCATGGATCTGTGCCATGTATTTTTCCCCTATCCTTGTGTGCATGCATGTCCTCATCTCTGCTCCCTTACCCTGAGCTCAGTCTTTCAGTGTATGAAGGTAGGAACTGGACCCAGGGGCCAGATCTAGGAATTAGATAAATAAGTCACCTTGGTCCACATTTGGCACCTAGGCCTGAGGTTCCCCATCACTGCAGTACTCCCTCCTGCATCCAGATTTCTTGGAAGATGTGTTTTTTGTCTAGATTAGAGAGATGCCTGGATATGAGAGGATCATACAGCACATCTAGAATAAAGGAGTCTTAATATGGAGAATTATAATGTACTCACATAATCCCCTTTATCAGGACTGGTGAGATTGCAGTTTTAGCTGAGCTGCCACATTCCAAGACTTCTAGTTTAAATGACACAACATGTTAGTGCTTTGTAAAGAACGTGACAAAGCACTCCTCCTATTTCAGGTGCAAATAAATAAATACCCCTGGGTTTTTAGGTACAATATCTGCATTTTCCAAAAAGTTTGAGTTTATTCCAACATTTAAAAAAAAATCAACCATATCTTTAAACACAAAAACCAAGAGAGATTATAAGGGAATATGAATTCTAGCTCCGAGAAACAATATTTAGAATGGAGACATCTTTATGGTAATTGATTGACACTTTCGAGTGCCTGCTTCTCATACAAGCTGTACAGTAAAGGCAGGTTAAAAAAAAAATAATAAAAAAATTTACCTGTCAAAATATAGCTCTGTTTAGTTCCCTCTGTCCATGGGACAATTTTAGTAACCTGTCAATCAATGGTTTGCTAAATAACCTCTCCAAAGCACAATCCACTTTTTCAGACGACATCAGCGTGTCAATCATTTATTGAATCAAAGCCAAATTTGAAGCTGCGCAAAGCCCAGTTTGTCAATCACTCCTTGGTATTCTTTCCGCTAACCACCTGACAGCTTTTTAACTTTTCCCATTGATATTCCATGCAGCTAGTTAAGATTCTTTCATTTTTTAATTGGGCTTCTTTTATGATTGGTAGCTAAGCAACTAATATGTTATTTTATATGGTAATAATGGGCACAAACTAGGGAGCTTCCTTGACCATTCCTATTTGTTGTGAGGAAATTATTTTCCTTCAAGTCACTAAATAGCAGATGTAGCAGAAACAGTTATTTAATTATGGCTTGTCCTGTTGTTTCTATCTATAAACACTTTTGGCACTGTTTAAAAATAAGCACTGCTTGCTCTGGCAAATATATACTGCGTGATTTTAACTCATGCTAATGTCTTGGAATTTCACTGTTAATTAGGAGAGGAAAATTGGGGGATGGGAAAGGGAGCAGAGACTTGGATGCTAAAATAATAGATTGGAAATGCAAGAACTGGATATGAACCAAAACTGTAAACTTGAACACCCATGGGTAGATCAGGGCCAAAACTGGCTTGTAGCTCCTATTCTAGAATCAGAGCCCAAAGGGAACTCAAAAGTTCATCTAGTTTGGCCCCTTATGATGCCTCAAAGCTCTGTTACCCCATCCAAGAATTTCAGGAAGGGGAATGTCATTCTGGAATGTAACCACATTTTGCATCTTGGACCCTAATGAAAACCACAGGTTTGCAAAAAAATCATACAGTAGTGTACAGAGTCATGTGCTAAATTCTGCCAATGCTGATTATCTCAGGCTCATATTGGCCTAAAGGGCAAAATAGCAGAAGGTCCCAATACATGTTCTTCTAAACAGATCCTTTCGTTCTACTCATGAGTCCTAGATGAAGGAAGTTCAAGGAGTTAACATGAGGGTAGTTGTGGAGAAAAATAGTGCTTAAAGGTAGGCATGGCTTTGGACTGTACAGGGCCCTAGGTGCTGTTGTTCTTCTGCAAGGCCCCTTTCCCCATATGGAGGGCTCTCCAACACCGCAGGCCCCTCCCTCTCTCATTTGCGGGTCAGTCCCATCCTCTCTACTCAAGATGCACTCTCACAAGCACGGGGCCTCTTACAGTGTGGGTGTGCCTGGCATCAAGGACACTTCTGCTTGGAGGATTTAGAGGAGATACAGCCAGTCCCCGTAGAGAATCACAGTATGGAAACAGTGGTAGTGAAATTTCTTCCACTTCCTCAGCTATAGGGATCAGAAAGACCACATTTGTTCTCCCTACGCTAGGGTCAGTAGCAATGATTGCTCAGAGCTCTGCCCAGGGATCTCTTAAAGGCTCCTCTTTTCTCCTTTCAATTTAGCTGGCTCTCTCTGCCTCAGACTGAGACTGTACTTCTCAGGGTAACTTTGCATAACAAGGAAGGTATTGCCATTAGGAAGGGCTCTTCCATTCTGCCTTAACCAGAAATCAGGTCTAGATACTACGTAAATGGGGGACATGTAGTATGCCCTCCTCCTCTTTCTTCTTCTTCTTCTCATCCTGTCTCAAGGCACTGTTCAATTAATCCCACCCCTTATGTTTGTACCCACCAATTTCTGTCTTGAGCCTGTCTCTGTCATTGAGCATCACCAACTTTCTTGGTTTCATGTCTCCATTGGTAGCAGGTCTCTTCCTTGGCCCTTTTCTGCCTCTTGAGATTCCATCAAGAATGTCTTTGATCTGTGACTGGTCTGTTCTTCTCACTACACAGCCTGCCCACTGTCCCTCAGTTCCTTTGCTGTTAAGAGGACAGCACATAATTTGGTCTGAGATCTATCTAGACCACTTATTCCTTTTCCTATCCTTAAGTGATATGTCCAACAAACATCTTCCCATGGTCCTTTGAGCAGCTGAAAGTTTCAACATCACTCTTCCAACCCATCATCCCATTTTCCACATTTGTAAGTCATCACTGGATAGAGAGGGGACAGCCAATGAGCTCTGGAGACTCCTGGGCAGCTTTCCCTACCCCCAGCACCACTCAGCTGCAGCCACTCCACCAAGTCATCACTGGTAAAGGATATGGATAGAATGCTTGCCTTTTGAAACAAAAAGGTATTGTGCTCTTAAATACCTAACTACATTTTCTAAAGGTGCACCATTCATTTATTTAAATTTACATCCCACCCTTCGCCTAAGACTCAACACTCTTGTTCGTCTATTCGAAAGATATACACAGTAGGTAAATCAATTGAAGGTAAATAAATTGATGATAAAGAAACAATTGCTATGTATGCCCAAATATATTGTTGTTACTAATCATTAGTGATGAGAAAGGAGTTGCAGGGCCCTGATTGGTATATGCCCTGACTATTGGGGATGGGATTCCAGGGGGAATTTCGGTTTAAGATTTTTTGGTTTCGGTTCTTTATGAATTTCAGATCTCATTTTGGTTTCTGATTTGTCAGTTTCGGGTCTTTTTCTACCATTTAAGTGAATGGGACTAAGTCGCAATGAAAAAAAAACTCCAAACCTAAACCAACACAAGGCAAAAAACCCAACAAAACAAAATCAATGTAAAAGAACCCCCCCAAATCCAACATTTTGGATTAATCCAAAATAGCCATTTTCAGTTGTATCTGTAACTGAAAATTCCATCCCTACTGACTATATTCCATTCCTGCTCCTGGAGCCTCACCCTACTGGCTATTTGTACTCAGACACCTTCCACTGCACCTTAGGCCAGCAGGCAATCGGGCCTTTGCTGTGGCAGGCCCCTCAGTGTGGCGCTCCCTTCCCTCCAGATGTTTGTCTTCGTTCCTCCCTCTTTACCTTAAAAAAACACCAGAAAACATTTCTGTTCTCCAGGTGCTTTTAGAGAATCCACTGATCTTTCCCCTTAATCTATATTTTTCCTCCTCCTTTACCTTCCCCCTTTAAACTATGAATAGGGATGGGCAAACAGAACATGGTTCGGATGTTCAGATGTTCGGTCATTCGGTTCAAAACCCGAGTTCGGGTTTGATGGTTCGGTTCAGCCGAGTTCGGTTTGGCCAAACTTGGCCGAACAGTCAAAAATAGCAAAACCAAAACAAAATCGAAACCAAAACATAATTTTCAGCCCTGGAAAGACGTTTTTCCTGCCCCCGAACTCATCAGAACTCATCAGAACATGACCAAACTGTTAGGTCGTTCGAGAGTTTGGTTCGGACATCCGAACAGACCAAGTTCGGTCCAAACTCCGAACATCCGAACCGCGTTCGCCCATCCCTACTTTTTAATGGATTTCTAGTGGTTTTAGGGTGTTTTATTGTATAATTGTATTTATGTTGTGACACGTCCCAAACGCCATTCAATGGCAGGTAGGGGGGGTGGGTGGGGGAAGAACGCTATACAAATAAAATTTATTATTCTTAGAATTAAAAAAAATTAAAGTACCCAATTCTGCTTTCATTTATACTAGCATGAATCCACAATCGGCCTATCCAAGGAAACCAAGTCAAACCAATAAAAACCTGTTGTGAAATCAGGCTGCGCCTGGATGCCCAGGTGGCAGCTGTGGCGAAGGGAGCATTCTGCCAATTACACCTGGTGCAACGGCTTCAGCGTATGTCTCAGAGTCCGACCTAGGCACCATTGTCCATGCTTCCATTAACTCAGGACTGGACTACTGCAACGCACTGTACATGGAGCTATCCTTGGTGACAGTTGATGCAGAATGCGGTGGCCCGCCTCCTTACAGGGATGGGTCGCCACAAGCACATTACACCTGTGTTCTGTTCTCTTCACTGGCTGCCTATAGTCTTCCGGGCCCAATTCAAGGTGTTGGGTTTGACCTATAAAGCCATACACCGCTTGGGTCCCACTTCTCTGAGGGATCGCCTCATTCTTGTGGATCCTAGATCGGCCCCTACAGTTGGTCGGGGGCACCCTCCTTGGGGTCCCCCGAGTGCCTCGGGGGTTAATGATGAGGAGAGCGTTCTCGGTGGCCGCACCATGGCTATGGAACTCCCTCCCGATGGAAGTCCGCCTGGCCCCAAGCCTTCCCATTTTCCATAGACAGTGTAAGACCTGGCTGTTCCACCAGGCCTTTGGTGAGGAAGGGAGGCTAGGGGGGAGGGGGGTTATACTCTGCCATGAGTTCATGTATTGTTTTTAAAATTTTATATTGTTGTTTATATTGGTTTTATTGTCACTTGATATTTTGTGTTTTTATTGTGTTGTAAGCCGCCCCAAGCTGCAGTAGCAGGAGGAGGCGGCCTAGAAATTCAATAAATAATAATAATAAATAAAAACACAGCCCCGTGTGTGTTCCGTCGTGGCAGTGATAGCTGTATTGCAAGCGGTTTGTCTGTATTAAATGTTTCTTTAACAGGTTTTCTTTTTCAGGCACAGATTTGCACCATTTATACAAGCAGGCATTTTGTAAAAGTTTAGAAAAAAGGGGTTTCGATCCCGAACTGCTTCCACAAGTTGGCACAGATTGTCAGACTTGGCTGAGAGGAAGCAGAGAACTGACTGAACACGATGCTTAGCTAGCACAGTTCAGGCTTCCTAGCAGAGCAGAGGGGAAACCCACATAGCGCCCACCTACACAGCACCTGCTCTGCAAAGCAGCAGAAGATTCTCAACAGAGGAGCCAAGATGCACAGGACCATAAATATTATACCAATAAAAAAGGGGTAGGGTCAGGAAAGCAAGGAATACTTTTTAACATCCCTTCTGTCATCAAACATTTTATTTAATTACTAATACAAAGAAGGCGCTTTCTTACAGGGACGATAACTTTTTGTATAGCCATTGTTCTAAAACTCCTCCAGTGATAAATCTAATTTCAGGCCCCTTTTGTTCTTTAGTATCAAAGGAGGGAGTATGCTTTTAGTGTGCATGTGCGTATATATCATACATTAGAAACATTGTCATTTATGAAACCCCATCAGAAATAACAACAAACCGCTCTTTCTAGCTTATGCCTGGTTTGAATGACTGGAAGGAAATGGTTGAAAAGATGATGGTAATGCATTTAGCTATAGTGTCTTCCATCCCAAAGTGCCTTCCAAAAGTGACACCTGCTGCTTCTATTCTTAATCAAGCTGACTGGAAATTTATTTTGCGAGAAGCCCTGTAGAAGTCAACTGCATATTATTAGAGGCCTACTAAGGTCCAGGTTCTGCAAAGGCATGCACTTGCCTAACCTTACTACTGTCATCCATCCCATTGAAACTTATGGGAGGTCTCTCAGTGCTAAAGTTGAAAACATATCTTTACATTCTGGGGCTGCTTGGGGCGGTTCGAACCACCTCTTGCGAATTAGATCCATGCTCATCCTGGCTGGTTAAGAGTTGCCAGGAGATAATGGGGTCGTTGCTGGCTGGGTGGTCAGCGCCTCCCTTCGGGAGGGCAGAGTGCCGGACTGCCTCAAGGAGGCGGTGGTGCAGTCTCTGCTCAAGAAACCATTGCTTGACATTGACTCCCCTGCCAGCTATCGGCCTGTCTCTAACCTTCCCTTTTTAGGAAGGTTATTGAACGGGTAGTGGCTCAACAACTCCAGGAGCATCTTGACCGTGTCAGTTATCTTGATCCTTCTCAGTCTGGTTTTCGTCTGGGTCATGGCACTGAGACAGCACTTGTGGCGTTGGTGGATGATCTCCACCATGAGAAGGATCAGGGTCGTTCAACCGTATTGGTCCTGTTAGATCTTTCGGCAGCATTTGATACCGTTCAACATGAGATGTTGGTGGCGCGTCTGCGGGACAGTGTAGGGGTGGGCGGGATCATTCTTGAATGGTTCCGCTCATTCCTAACTGGGAGAACTCAGCGTGTGGTGCTTGGTGACTATTTTTCATCCTACCAAGACCTCTCGTGTGGGGTTCCGCAGGGTTCTGTTTTGTCCCCTCTCCTGTTCAACGTGTATATGCAGCCACTCGGTGAGGTGATCAGAGGGTTCGGGGTGAGGTGTCATCAGTATGCGGATGACACCCAAATGTATCTCTCATTTTCGACTGACCCAAGCCTGGCTGTCTCGGTGCTTACCCAGTGTTTGGGAGCTGTGAGGAATTGAATGAGGGCTAACCAACTGTGACTGATCCTGACAAGATGGAGGTGATGTTAGTGGGTAAATCGGTGGAAGTACAATCTTCCAGGTGACAGGTTTCTGGAAGATAGTTCCATTGGCAGCTATTGGCCAGATAGGATTGGGGAACAAAACCCTTTACTTTCGGGAGCCTGGGGATCACCCACAGGGAATGGATAGCATGGTGACATGTTGGGTGCTTCTCCCAGGCCCCCGTGACTGGCCACTGTCGGAGGCAGGATGCTGGGCTCGATGGACCGCAGGTCTGACCCAGTATGGCACTTCTTATTTTCTTATGTTCTTCTTATTTTCTTATAAGTAACAGCTCTTTCGGTTGATGGGATCTTTCCTCCACTGACTTCCCAGGTATGGAATCTAGGGGTGCTCCTCGATGCGCAGCTCCACCTGGATCTCCAGGTGGAGGCTGTAGCAAGGAGTGCCTTCCACCAGTTACATCTGGTGTGGCGGCTTCGGCCATTGGTTTCAGTTCCTGACCTGGCCATGATCATCCATGCCTTTATTACCTCTCCATTAGACTACTGTAATGCGCTCTACGCAGGGCTACCTATGGTGATGGCTCGGAGGCTTCAGCTAGCGCAGAATGCAGCGGCCCAGCTCTTGGTGGGACTGGGCCACCAGGAGCACCTTACACCAGTACTCCGATCTCTGCACTGGCTGCCAATCATCTTCCTGGCTCAATTCAAAGTGTTGGTTTTGACCTATAAAGCCTTACACGGCCTGGACCCTGCCTATTTGCGAGATTGTCTCACTCCCCGGGTTCTAGACCAGCCCCTGCGGTCATCCGGGGGTGCCGTGCTGGAGGTCCCCCAGGTTTCCCGGGGGACCACGTGGAATAGGGCGTTCTCGGTGGCCATGCCGCACCTTTGGAACTTCCTCCCGGTGGGGGCCCATCTGGCCCCAGACCTCCCAGCTTTTTGTAGGAACTGTAAGACCTGGCTGTTCCGTCAGGCATTTGGCGAGGGAGAGTGATAAGGGTGGTTAGAGGGTGGGGCGATTGGTGAGGGTTGGGGTGGGTTTTTGTTTCTTTTTATTATAGTTGTTATTGTTGTATGATGTTTTAATTTCTTTTATGATATTTTATATTTATATTTATATTAATGTTGTTAGTCGCCCCAGGCTGCCTGTGGCAGGAGTGGCGGGGTATAAAATTCTTAAAATAATTGAAATAAATAAATTAATCCACTACAGAAATGCAGCTGCCTGGGGGAGAAATCATGGCAACTTGTAGACCTTCCCATATCCAAGCACTCTGGGGGACATGTTTTCTGTCTAGATTGAAAAGGTGTCCAGATTAGAGACAGTCATAAAGTGTATCAATAATAAAGAGTAAACAAATATGTGCAGAATGATGAAGGATCTGTATACATGTTTTAATATATTGTGATCCACCCCGAGATGCCTGAGGCAGGAGGGGATGGCATATAAATTATACAAATAAATAAATAATTATGGGAAGTTGTTCTGTTCTTACCACAGAGGCATAACTGAACCACCCTAGGTTTTCTGTTTCGTTTTTTGTCTCTATCTAGAATAAGCGACCTGCTCAAGCTGAAAAAAAATCAGACCTAAGCCTGATCCAAGCCCAACTACATAGGGGCAAACCAAAGCCCAGATCCAGTGCAACTGGGCTGTTCCTAGTTTAGGCCTGATGTAACGGGGTGGTCCCACCTCCACAGAGCACCATGACATCATGGTTCTCCATGGTGGTGGAGCTGCGTCAGAAAAAGGGTGTGGCTAAGACATTCCCCCATCCTTTTCCTGGAAAGCCCCACACCAACATGGAGTGCTGTGCATTCCTACAGCCTTTCCGTAGTGTAATCCCACCTCTGTGAGCACTGTGTTAGGCCAGAAAGGCTCCCAGTCCAAACTAAGCTTGACAGGACTAGTCAGGTCCAATTGGGTTTGGATCAATGTGTGGGGAGAGCTGTTGTAACAGTGGCCAATGTTCACTTCTCAGCTGGGTTCTACAGCAGCAGCATGACTGTTAAGGGCAAAACTGCGCTTGTGCCTTGGTCAACGACCTGTGCTGGGAGATGGACCAGGAACATTCGATCTTACTGGTCCTATTGGATCTTTCGGCTGCTTTTGACACAGTTGATCATGGGCTGTTGGTGACTCACTTGTGGGACTGGGCAGGATTGGGTGGGACGGTTCTACAATGGTTCCGTTCCTACCTAGCCAGTAGGACCCAACACGTGGTGCTGGGGGATAAGTCATCTTCCCCCTGTGACCTCTCGTGTGGTGTCCCACAAGGTTCTATTCTGTCCCCACTCTTGTTCAACATGTACATGCAGCCATTAGGTGAGGTCATGTGGCGGTTTGGAGTGAGTTGTCATCAATATGCTGATGACACTCAGCTGTACCTCTCATTTTCATTGGACCCAGGCCCATCTGTGTTTGATGGCTGTGGGGGACTGGATGAGGCAGAGATGACTGAAGCTGAACCCTGACAAGATAGGAGGTAATGGTGGGGAGAGCGGCGGGTGTGACTTCCCTCATCATTGATGGGGTTTGTCCCCTGCTGGTCTCCCAGGTGTGGAGTCTAGTGGTGCTCCTGAATTCCCAGCTCCGCTTGGATATCCAGGTGGAGACGGTGGCAAAGGGGGCTTTCCGCCAGTTACATCTGGTTCAGCAGTTTCGGCCTTATGTCTTGAACTCCAACCTGACCACTATCATTCATGCTTTTGGGTAATTTCAGACATGCTGGGCCTCCAGGCCCAACACACTGAAACCTGGACTGGGATCCATCTTGGATCCCGGTCAGTGATGAAGCCGTCCGTCCTTTAGACGTGCTTGCTTCATCATGCAGGGGAATCTCAGAGGAGGCAGGGCCATGCAGTGCGATGTGCGGCTACACAGCCCAGCCCCCCGTGCTCCCACATCCCTCAGGGTGATGGGCGGGCACAGCGGCCACTGCAGATGCTGTGCCCAATCCCGTACTGCAGTCCGAACCACACACAGGAACGGGGCAGTGTAACACAGGTTACTTTTACCCCTTTCCTGATCATGGTTCAGTTAACCACGGTTCTGGGGTTGAGACCGGCCTCAACCCTCGAACCGTGGTCAGCTTTGAAACCCACCAGGAATTCACCATGGTGAACATCTGGCGGGGCTCAAACAGATGTGCCACCCATCACAGCCACTACATTGGATCTACTGTGATCCAGTGTGGTTGACTATGGTGGCGTCGTGTCTGAAATTACCCTTTGTTACCTCGAGACTGGACTACTGCAACGCACTCTATGTGGGGCTACCCCTCGTGACGGTTCGGAGGCTGCAGCTGGTGCAGAATGCGGCAGCCTGGCTCCTTCTTGGGTCAGGTCACCGGGAGCACATTACACCAGTGCTTTATCCACTGCGCTGGCTGCCTATTTTCTTCCGGGCTCGATTCAAGGTGTTGGTTCTCACCTTTAAAGCCCTACACGGCCTCGACCCGACCTATCTGCAGGACCGCCTTACTCCCTGGGTCCTCGATTGGCCCCTGTGGTCTGCTTGGGGTGCATTCTTGGAGGTCCCCTGAGTAAATCGGGGGCCGCTATGGAGAGGGTGTTCTCAGTGGCCGCTCCTCGGTTACGGAACTCCCTCTCAGAGGAGGCTCGGCTGGACCTGGACCTGCTGACTTTTTGTCGGAATTGTAAAACCTGGCTGTTTCACCAGGCATTTTGGTGGAGGGGACGGGTGAGGGAGGGATGGGATTGGGAAAGAGGTTGAGGGCTAAGGTGGGGGGGTTCTTTTATGTTTATATTTTTATGGTTTCCCCTAAAGTGGTTTTATATTTTTATTTTATATGTTTTATATTTTTGTTTTAAAAACTGTAAGCTGCCCCGAGCTGCTTTGCAGAAGGGGCGGGGTATAAAATTGTTAAATAAATAAATAAATAAATAAATAGGGAGCTGCTATTTAGTCTTTCTGAAATTAGTAGACTTAGAGGCCACTCCATGAAATTAACAGGCAGCAGATTTAAAATAAATAAAAGGAAGTACCTTTTCACCCAACATACAATAAACCTATGGAACTCATTGTCAGAGGATGTTGGGCAAGCCTGTAACGTAACTGCCTTCAAAAAGGGATTGGATAAATTTTTGGAGGCTGGGTCAATAAAGGGCTACTAATTAGGTTAGTTAAAGGAACAAGACCCTTGTCTGTCGGGAGCAGGGGAGTATGACAGGAAATGGATTACCCCACTGTAATCTCCCCAGAGGCAACTGATGCTGGACGCTGTCAGAGACAGAACGCTGGTCTAGATGGACCATTAGTCAGACCTAGTAATGGTACTTCTTATTATGTAATGAGTTGTGGAGGTGGGGAACCCTTCAACGCTCTCATCCAAGAAGTCTGTCATAATTTCTACTGTACCTCAGAATCAGATGGTGTCATTTAGGAGATCCAATTTCTCCCTGTCTCAAGTTTTCTTTAGAACCCTCAGCAGGGTATCAGAGTGTTTCCCATAACTTGAAGACTGATCCTGAGTTCTCTGAATTCAAATGGAATATTTTCCATAGGCTTGGATAGGTTTTGCATAGAACCTTTAAAAGGCAATTTTTCAAAAGCAAAGCTTACACTTACAGGTGAGGGCTTGCCTCCTGAGCTGTTGGGTGGGGACTGGAGGGTGGGGCTTACCTGTCCCAGGGAGCACTGACAGTGCTGCCACTGTCCCATGTTCCCCAGGATTGAGGACCAGAGGCTATGCCCAGACCTGCCTTGAGCAGCAGCACGAGAAGTGGCAGCAGGGAGACAGGTCCAGGGAAAGCCTCCTGTCTGTTCTCCACCGTTGCTTTATCTAGAGCACGCGGAGTGGACTCAGGGGAGCTCCACTTCCCCACTGCTTCTCCTGCCTCTGCTGTTAGGAGAGTTGCACCTAGCTGTTGGGAGGTCCTGCTTGGACCTCACGACATCTATGTGCAACTTCCTTGCTCGCACACATGCATAGCCACTCCACATCTGCAATTTGGTTGCAGCATTTTCTGTTTACACATCATGGTAGCCACTCATAAAGCAAGCAGTTACTGCATGTAACGTGTAAAAACACCCTGAGATTCACGCTGGCACTAACACCTAGCACCAGCATTAACAACTTGAGGATAATGTTATAAATTAAATTTGAATTGAATTGAATTGAATAATGTTGTTAGGTGCCTTATTCATCATAGTCATCATCATCCTTATATAGCATCCCCCTGCCACGGCACTCGGAGCGCTTTACATATAACTAATAAACACAACTTTAAATCCTCACAACCCTGTGAGGTAGGTTAGACTGAGAGAATATTGTGACTGGCCCACAGTCACCCAGTGAGTTTCTGGCTAAGGTGAGACTAGAACAAGCCCCCCCTCCCCCCGTCTAAATACTGTGCATTTAGCCATTACACCACATGTATTGACTTACAATGGAAGCTAGGCACCAACATTTGAAAATATGTTTGCTTTTGAAAATCTACTTCTAAGTGTTTTGCTTAATTTTCTTGTTAAAATGTTAACAAGTATAAGTCCAGAGTGGGAAAACAGACTGAGCAAGCTGTTGAATGATATAGGTTTTAGGAAAATATTGTATCCAGTGTGATTCATGGATGGTTTCTACCAGTGGCCATTTTATGGTACACTTTTCCAAGTAGCAATGTGGCAAGTAGAAACACGTCAGAAAGCAAGCAACAAGGTAAAAAAGGTTTTACACATGCATTTCAGCAGATGTTGAATATAAGCCCTGAAGGGCAGGGTTATTCCTCACTCACACCTATTTATATCAGGGGTCAAGAGTTGCCACCTTAAGCCCCGAGAAGGGCAAGGCTAGTTTCAGATGGCTAGTGTACAGGGATTAAGTGTTATCAGCACAAGCCCCGAGAAGGGTACGGTAGATGCACCTAGAGGTCTGGTCCTGATCTTATTATCCCTGGGAACCCTTCAGTTGTGAGAAGGGAAGACATTTCTCCCCCCCTGCCACAAATAATGAAGGATAGTGCTCTGTTATATATTTGGGTTAAATCTCAGAACAGGGCTTCATAAGGTAAGTCTCCGCTGTTATATAGTCTATAGCAGATGTTAATTTACTCTTACAGTTCTGGCATGGGAATGTCTATGATGTATTGCTTATTAGTTGTTTTATTCATTTGTGTGTAATTGTTATGACCTATGGTTAAACAATAAATATTACTTTGACTTTGGCAGATGTTTCATCAAATATTGCAGCCCAGATGATATCCCAGAAACTGTGCCCTTCTCACCCATGTTTTCCCCATGTCTCAGTGAAAACTGGGTTACTACTTGTGTTTACACATGAATTATGCTAAGTATTAGTAAATCATGTAGCCTATAGCCAGCTGATAAACATGGTTTTAGAACATGTGTGTGCATCCCATAGTAGAAGTTTTACATAGACAGTGAGCAGCAAGTTTCAGCTCATAGTCGCTTGAAAACATAATGGATAAGAGGGCCCAAAGAGAACACATGCTGCAATAGTATTGCTAGGCTAGCAGATGGTTCTTTAGTGGAAAAGGGTTGGTTTTTTTCATCCTGGGTTTCACTGCTCATTCTGCTTGTGTTAAGAACTCAGACTCCTCCATACTGGATCAGACACATACGGCTTGCACAAAGGACAGGAGGGGGGAGGGACTGGTGAGAGTAACGATCACGCCAGAAGGGATCGTGGGAATTTCCACTCATAAGCGGGGGGTGGTGGGGTTAGACCATTTCTGACGTCATGTTCCTCGTGGATTACAGGGCTGGATTTTTCAGCCCTGTAATCAGCGACGGACATCATGCCAGAAATATGCTAACCGCCCTCCGCACACATGTGGAACTTCCCACAATTCCCCCTGGCTAGGGATGGGCAAACAGAACCAAGTTCGGAAATTCGATTCGATTCAGATCGGAAATTCAGTTCGGAAGTTCAGTTCGGTCGACCGAACTATTCAAGTTCGGTCCGAACTCCGAACTTCCAAACAAAGTTCAGAAATTCAAACCCCATTGAACTAAATGGAATCTTATCTTTTAGGGGTGGGCAAACAGAGCCGAGTTCGGAAATTTGGTTCAGTTCGAAAATCGACTTCTGTTCGGAAGTTCGGTTCGGTCGACCGAACTGGTCGAGTTTGGTCCAAACTCCAAACTGCGTTTGCCCATCCCTACCCCTGGCATGATCGCTGCCCACGGCACTCCCCGCTCCTCCCCTCTCATGTGCAAGCGGTCTCATTTTCTATCCAGTCCAGAGGTGGGTGGCAGCTCAGGAGCCACATGCAGCTCTTGGGCACCTGTATTGTGGCTCTTGTCAGACGTGGGAGTATGTCCATATGGCTCCCTCAGGAGGAAACTAAGCCAAGCCACCATTTTGGCTGCTGGAACCTCATGGGGGCCTTGGGAGCAGAGAGGGAGCATGCCCTGTGCCACTATTGCTTTTGCCCGAACCCACCATACCACCTGGGAGCCAGAGTCTTGATGTGAGGGCAGAGATTTGGGGGAGGCAGCGCTGCCCCATTCTCAGGACCAGGGGAAGGCGTGATCGGTGTAATGCATCTTGTGGCTCTCAGCAATATGAAAACTTTGATATGTGGCTCTTGGACTTGGGAACTTTGCCCACCTCTGATCTAGTTCAACATCTTGTCTCCAACTGTAGCCAACAGAGAGGGGAAAACTTCGTCCGTAAGTGCCCCATCCTAATGCCTAATCGTTAAAAACGGTCTTAAGCTCCAAAGCATGAAGTTCGATATTGCTTTCCAAAAACTTGATAACATTATATTGTACCTCTAGCTAGTCTTATGCTTCAGGAAAGCCAGTAAGTGTAATGTCTGCATTTTGCCACTGATTTGGTGCAGATTGGTGGCCTTGCATACCACAGACTTTGCTTTTGTGAATAACAGGTTATCGCTTAATATGTGCCATGTAAATGATGGGTCAATACTGCCCTTTATCCTCCCAGAGACAGGCTGTCAGTTTGATCAGATGGTGATTTCTTTCTTAACTCATTTCACATGGCTCCTGAAAAATTAACTTTCAAAACTGTAACTGAACACTCCTAAACTGTAACAACTGAACACTTCCTAAAAAGTCCCTTAATCACTCCTGTGGGTAAAGCTCATTGACTTGGAATTTAGGAGCTCAGTCTGCTTGTTAAGTTATATTCTTTTCGACTCTTATTGGCAGTTAACAAAATAAAAGTGAGAGAAACCCAAGGAAAGAATTAAACCTTGTGCAATTACGTCTAAGGCACACAGAGGTGTAAATAAATACAAATCCATATTATAGTTCCATAGATTCAGGCTGTCTCTCTTTTGCAGCCTTTGATCAGTGCATATGGCAAATCAAATTCATGCACAGCACGCAGCTCTTTTCCTAAAACTAAATATAATGCAAGCACACTTAATAAAGGTGCTTGTCAGGTCAAGAACAGCATGGATGCAAGGGTGACTAGCAGATACATCATAAAGTCATCAGAACAAGGGAAAAGGAAAAAAAAGAGGTTTGGCAATATTTGGATATTTCAAGTACATCCCAGTTTTATTCAGATCTTCCAAGGACATTTGGAAAATAGTAGCCAAACTTCCCAGCAATGTAATGCTCAGATCAAGTATTTTGCTATGCATTCATCTTTACAGGAAAACATCAGCTAAAACAACATTGTGGGTCACTGGTTATTATTTGGTCTACCTCATCATTGTATGGAGTGATCGGTGAACTGCCAGCACCGCAGGAGAAACCCTTTGGAAATCAGGAACAGCAGTGCTCAACAAAAATTATTAGGTTAATTCTAGCCAGGCTTGCTTTGATGAGAGGTCTCAAAGTTGGGCAATCCTGTTTCCTTCGCGGGGATGTGTCAGTTAGAAACACCAACTGCAAGGATTTCTTATGTTCTTACAGAAAAAGGAAGGAAACAGCTGGTAAATGTTTCACAGATGGTAAAGCTCTTGGCATCTCTCAGGAGAGGGCCACCCATACAGATGGCTCATTATTTTAACATTTGGATTTTCATCTTATTAAAACATCTTTTTTCCTCGGTTTTATTTAGCATCATAAATTCTCTTACTCTTTAGTTAACAACTCAGTGATTTGGAGGATGTGTGCGCTATAAGGAACATCTTTTGGCTAAAATACATATCTGTAGCATCATTATTCTCGGCTCTGATGTGTAGCTAGTGGACTTGAACCTGATTAAAAACACCAAATGCAAGTGAATGCTCAGAAATATGACTTTATCAAGCAAAGGTCAGCTAAGCCTGTATAGAATCTGAATTATTCAACAAAAGGGAAAAAAAGATGTACTGAATGAAACAGGGGAAATATTTATGTTTAAGACATTGGCTCTATTAGTACAGTTCAACATACATGCATGCAAATGCACATGTGGAACACACTATTGACGTATGAACATTATATAAATAAATGTACAACAGGATATTCAAATTTTGGACCACAACAGGACATAATATTACACTCTAAGGTTCACGTTTTGTTGGATTCTGAAAATGCATCAGCACATACAAAATGATGCATGCATTTGCATATCTAACTTCATCTCTAATATATTATGATTATGCATGAAGTTATGATGAACAAGTATGCAAAAAAATTAATGCAAATGCTTACGTATAAATACACGAGTCCTGTACCAGAAGTGAGCAAACTGTGGCTGCTTGCCCACGTTACAGGATGTGGGGGAACTTACGTGAGGCAAAGTCACAGTGGGGAAACTCACATGAAGCTCCACTCATGGGCGCGGGGGGGTAAAAACATCACCAGGTGATTCTTGCGGTGATTTCACTCAGGGATGACAGGGCTGGATTTTGAACCCTGTCATCCGCGAGCAAAATTAACGTGAGAATCACCTGATGACATTTTTAGCCCGCACCCATGAGCAGAGCCCCACGTGAGTTTCCCCGCCATGATTTTGTCTCACGTAAGTTCCCGTCCCTCCCACTCCCCATGATGTGGGCAAGTGGCCTGTGTCTCTAGAGATACATGTGGGTCTTCAGTCCCATTGTGGTAAATGGATGCGACTCTCAGGACTAGGAAACATTGTCGAGCCCTAACCTATACAAAGATGAGTCTTTAGACATAACAAGGATTGGAAGTCAAACCCCTAAGCACATGTTTGGTCGTTGTGTGTAAGCACCATAACAATCCCAACACCAATCTGGCCACCTGTTGAACATGCAGTGTGAACACCATTGCATCACAAGGACAAATTGCGTGTTCTGGCTGAACACGTGGCCAACGTTGTGTCTAATGCTATTGTGTTGCAGTTAGTTGTTGTTTCAGTGTTAGAAGGTACAACACGGGAACGAGGCGGTAACACTTGCGTGCTGAGATCAGGTGATGAACAAAACACCGATTTGCTGAAAGGTGGGCTGTGTGTCTAAGCAGCACCACATGGTGAACACAGGACCAAACCGGTGTTCATATCAAGGTCAGAACACACATTCAGACACCTGTTGATGTTATGTCTAAAGACACCCTATGTCTATTGGGCAAATGAGGAAAGGTAGGCATAGAATCGCTGTTCCCCGCCCGCCCCCTTCTCCTACCTTGAGAGGGGGGCGGTGTATGAGGGAGAAGAGTTTGCCCCACCTGCTGGGAGGGAGACAAGCGTGGAGTCGACAGGCAGTGCCGCGACATCAGCAGCGCAACAGAAACCAAGTCTTGCAAGGCAGGACTGGGAATGGGAGCTATCTTTGGGCATTGCTGGAAGGAAGGCAGTTGCGCCAAAGACCTTCAGGCAGGAGAAAGCAGGAGCAGTAGCTCCAACCTCCTTGGATGCGGTAGCGGCACTGCGAGCCAAGCGCCCCTCCCCCCCATTAACTTCCTGTTTGACCCAGCACAGCGGAGACCCATTATGAAGTGAGGAGGAGGCTGTGAATCGGCCGTCACACCCCCTTACCCCCATCTCTCAGTGAGATTGGCCTAAGAAATGGGCAGTAGCCCACACCGCATTCCCACGCAATGGGGAGGAGAGGTAACGGGACAACCAAGGACCAGGCCAAGCGCCTCCTGGTTTGGGGCAGGGCTGGGAGGCAGCAGCAGGCTGAGACAATCCTGGCCTCCCTGCAAGACAGAATGGGGAGTTGTGAAGGGATGCTGAGGGACCTGGCGGGACACCAGACCTCTCAGGAGTGCCCCCTGCCTGACCAGTCTTCCACTTGTTCCAGGGAGAGTAGGGAGCCCACATCGCCTGATACCCACCCCAGGGCAACTAGGGAGGTAACACCTCTGCCCCCCCAAGGAGTGGCCATGGAGGGGACCTGACCATTGACGGTGGAGTGTCTCAGGACCCCCCGGCAGAGGGTGACCCCCCCCAACAGCAGGTTGGCCCTCTTCCAACACCCAGGAGGGCAGACAGACAATCGCGGCCTCCGGCACGATATAGGGATGACTCGCCACAGCCTCCATTGCCAAGGTGGGATGTTAGGCCCCCGCCAGCACCCAGGCAACGTGGGGATCACGCACCATCCAGGCAGGTGACGCTGCCAGGTACCCCCTCCCCGCCATGGCGGGGGAGGGGGGAGCGTGATTTGTCCCAACCGCCTAAGCAAAGAGACACCACCCAGGTGACACCTGCTTAGCGATCCATCATGGGCCATACTCGAACAGTTGCAAGACTTTGCCAGTAGGATGGAGTCACTCAAGGCGACCATGTGAGCAATGGCGGAGAGGCAGGTGCATCCCAGAGAGGCACCAATGCACGATGCAGAGTCAATGCCATCAACGTCCCGCCTGCCCAGTCCTCAGCACCAACGCAAGTTTCCACAACCGAGCCCAGGTAGGTGCTGCTACGACTTGCAACTACATGAGTGGGAACAGGACGGCAGAGGGTGCTGCGTTGGCCATGGCTGGAGCACCCCGCCTGAGCCAACCGGGCAACAGAGGCTAGGCTTGGTGGGATCATGGGTGCCGTGGCCCAAACAGTCACCCCCTGGCCTGCATATGGGGTGCACTCACGGACATCTGCCTCAGGGCGGGGCCACATGGGGAGGGTACAGGAGGCAGGTAGCCCAAGTGTGGACACAAACAGGGCACCATGCTACTCTGGGACAGTTGGTCTGCCTGAGGGTGCAAGAGATTCCCTTGTTGGCTGGTGGTTATGCGGAAGTGAACGGCCCAATTGGGGGTCCACTTGATGCAGGCCACCAGGGACAAGATATGGAAGGGAGAATACGTCAATGTGATCTCCCTCCTCTTCAGAGACCTCATCCCAGACCCCAACTCCAAGGACGACGACAGGGACAAGGAGAAATTTAAGAGGCCTAAGGCGGACCATAACTGGTCCAACTGGTCAGCGGCTTTCTCAGTACTTATGGGTGTCATGTTGCAGATGGCCCCTGAGCAAGCCACCGAACTGATCAAATATCAGGATATAGTTCAGAGGGCCTTCGACACGGGTGATCCCAGGGCTTGGCTGTGTTATGATGAGGCTTTTCGCAAACGGGCATCCATAACCCCAGGGCTGCGTTGGGACAGGTATTCCCAGGACCTATGGCTGGAGTGCATGAGCAACATGACTAATGTTCCATGCACTGACAGCAGCCACACACTGGTCAGAGGTGGGGTGGCTCCCGTGAATGATCCTTTTCGGTTGGATGGGCACTGCCCCCCCCCACGAAGGGGGTGACATGTTGGGAATATAATGGGCCTGGGAACTGTGCCTGCTCCCCCTGCCGCTTCCGGCATGCCTGTTCTCACTGCGCAGGCAATCACGCAGCCTGCCACTGCAACAAAGTCAGGTCCCAACCCAGACCCAAGCCACCAACCAGATACTCCCAAGGGGGCCAAGCCCCGGGTGGGAGCAAGGGCCCAACACCAGTACAATATAGGGCCTTAGATAGAGCCTTATGCGACTGCCCCATGCGGGAGGAGGTGCAGTACGTAGTAGAGGACTTTAGAGAGGGCTTCAGGATTCCCGCTGGCCAGATAAAGCCTCAAAAATGGGTTCAGAACCTCAGATCCATTAAGGGTAAGGAGGACGTGGTGCATGCCGAGATCCAAAAAGAAATAGAGGACGGCCACTGGCTGTTTTAGATCTCCACCTATGGGCTTGCTGCAAGTCTCATCGCTGGGGATAGTACCAAAAAAGACCCCGGGTGAGTACCGGATTATTCACCATCTCTCCTACCCTAGGGGGAGTTGGTCAACGATGCCATCCCCGAGGAACTCTGTTCCATCTGCTACGCATCATTCGATGCAGCGGTCCAAATGGCCAAGGCCTGTGACCCGGGAGCACTCCTAGAAAAATGCGACATTAAGTCTGCCTGCTGGTCCACCCAGACGATTTTGAGCTACTGGGTTTTCAGTTTCAAGGGGTCGCTCTGGGACAGGCATTCCTATCCCATCTTTACGCTAAGGTCCCGGGCAACCTGCCCCCCCACTACCATATATGGATAACGGTGGACATGAGAGAAGATCTTTAGATTTGGAACCGTTTCTTGTCCATTTTCAATGGGGTGAGCCTCTGGAGGCAAAAATTGCTTTTGGAGGCCGAACTACAAGTCCAGTCCAACGCAGCTGGGTCACTGGGATTTGGTCTGTACTTTCGTGGTAGGTGGTGCGCTGCCCCATGGCCCCCCTCATGGGTAGAGTCGGGAGCAACGTGAGATCTCACTGTCCTCGAACTCTTTCCTATCATACTCGCGGTTCACTTGTGGCCCAGGGAGTTTGCCAACAGAACTGTCCTGTTCTGGTGTGACAACTTAGCAGTGGTCCTTGTCATCAACAATTTGCCTTCCAAGTCCAATAGAGTAATGGGGCTGGTCAGGGCTTTTGTGCTGCAGTGCCTAAATAACAACATTTTGTTTACATCCAAGCATATCCCGGGATTAAAAAACAGCATAGCCAATGCACTCTCCCGCCACCAGTTGGACCGCTTTCGGCAACTGACACCAGAAGCCAACAATGAGCCCGAGGTCATGCCACCCCACATGTGGAGCATTGGACAGTAGAGCTGTATGAGACGGTCCAGGGGTCATTAGCGCCCAGCACCAGGGAGGCATACCTTCAGGCATTCTCCCAGTTTCAACAATTCAGAGTGACCAAAGGTTGGGACCCAGGTTTCCCCATACCAGAGCTTCAAGTGCTGCAGTTCGCCATGTCACTGCAGGTGAGTGGCCTCGCGCCAGCCGCTATAGCTGGCAAACTAGCAGCATTCTCTTTTATCAGCAAGCTGGCAGGCCATCGCCACCCTGACCAAGGTTTCTTTTCCGGTAGATTGACTGAAGCTTGGGTGCGACAGCATGGCCCCAAGGAGGACAGCAGGTTGCCCATCACCCCAGAGATACTCTTAGCGTTAACGGCCTCTCTTCCACAGATTTATTTTAATGTTTTTGAACCCAACCTTTTTGGCACGACTTTCAAGTTAGCCTTCTTCGGAGCATTCTGTGTCAGTGAACTGATGGCAGCTTCCAAATGGGACCCAGCAGTCAGGGTAGTAGGGGTTAGCAGCGTAGCAATTTGGGGCCAGTCCTTCCATATCCTCCTGCGCAGCTCAAAAATGGATCAGAGATCTAAAGGCCACAACATATTCCTCCACCGCATGAGTTCCCCCGAGCTGTGTCCAGTAGAAGCAGCCCAGAAGTACATTTATTTAGTTATTTATTTATTTATAAACTTTTACCCCGCCCCTCCTGCCATGCAGCTCGGGGCGGCTTCCAGCATTTTAAAATACAATAAAAACAGTTTTAAAATAATCATAAATATTATAAAAATAATTAACAGGGCTAGACAACAATCTAAAAACCAAAAGTAGGTGGGGGAACTAAAACCCCCCCACCCTACTCACCCTCCCTCCCAAAGGCCTGGGCGAACAGCCAGGTCTTACAGTTACACCGGAATGTTAACAGGCTAGGGGCCAGGCGAGCTTCCTCCAGAAGGGAGTTCCACAGCCACGGTCCCACTACCGAGAATGCCCTCTCCATCGTGGCCCCCCGCTTAACACGGGGGACCTCCAGGAAGGCACCCCCGGCGGACCGCCCCAACTTGTCTGGCCCCTTCCTGATACATAAAGACGGTGTTCCCTTGACCTGCCACCAATTTTCAGCCATTTTTTTCCAAGCACTGCACACAATACACCAGCCTGCACACCGGTTTGGTACCCACTCCTTTTGAATAGGTTATGAGAGCTGTTGGACAACTGGGCTGTTGGACAACAAAATCCAGGAGATAGGGAGATGGAGATCAGGGGTATTCTGATCATATGTGCGTAGCTTGGCACGCTAGGTGTGCCTGTATTAACTACCATCAGCTTTTATCTACAGGACCAGGAACGGAAACCGAGCGCAAGCTGATTTGGATAGTTGGCCACAGCATTGTGTACTGGGCAGGCAGAGCTGTGGGTCGCACCCACTGGGGTTCCCAGCTGGGTCTCAGCGAAAGGGCCGAAGTTATCTGGAAGGCCAAAAGCAGCATGAGGTGGGAACAGCTGATGCCACTGATCCATGGGGTTTCCGAGGGGTGACACCCGATATTATGGTAGTGCACTTAGGTGAGAACAACCTTCCCAAAACAACAGGGCTTGAATTAGTGGTAAGGATAAAGAGGGACTGGGTGGAGGCCAGCAGGCTACTCCCAAACACTAAATTAATATGGTCACACATGATCGAGAGAATCATGTGGGTCAATGTGATTTACCCTGGCAGAGTAAATAGAGCATGCAGAAAGATCAATAAGGATGTGGAAAAGTTGGTCCTCACTCATGGCGGGAACAACATTGTCCACGAAGGAATTCGTTTTTCATGATCCGAATTGAACAGGGCAGATGGAGTCCACCTCTCCGATGAGGGTATACAGATGTACCTGACGGTCATAAAAGGAAAGCTGCTGCAGTTTCTTTGAGGTTGGGGTGTGGGGCTAAAACTAGCCAAGCATATGCCAGCTGGCAGTTTTTGGTGGCAGGGGTCCAGGTGATTAATAATTAACAGGTTTCACTAGATTTAGAGGTTCATTAAGTCATTTCCTTATGAGATGGGGCCACGGGTGAAGCTAGAGCACGGGTGAAGCTAGAGCAGGGGCAGCTAGAGCAGGGGCAGCCAGCTTCCAACCCAGGCCCAAAAGGGAGGGGCGAGCCGCCACCTCCCTCCGACTTCGGTCACAAGAGGTCCCGACCTCCCTGACCAGCCAGGCGGTTGGAGTGAGAGTGACCTAGCAGTAGTTAAAAGTTACGCGATACCGAGGGACATCAGATCGCACATTAGATGTTTCAGTTAGTTGTTAGATAACTTAGTTAAACATTTTGTTCAAGGTGGACCCAGGAAGGAGGATGCCCCCTCCCCGACTTTAACAACGGTCAATAAAAGTGCCACCTTTTAATTCAAAACATGTGTCCTTGTCTTCTTCCAGGGGTGTTGGGGCAAAGATTGAGTGGGGGGGACTTTTCTATAAGAGAGAATGTCAGTGGCAGAGCTAAGAATTTTATCCAGGTATTCTGACTCCCAGTCTGATGCATATCCTTCCTTGAATGCTAACTATGCAAAGTGCATTTGTTGCACACAGAATTGGCGGGTCCAATAACAATTATGAGATTCTAAACCAGTGAGTGCCAAAACGTTTACCTGTGTGACCCTACTTTGAGACTTAAATATAATTCCATGACCTTAGACAGCAACCAAGACATAAGAAGTATCTCTAGTACAGGGATGGGCAAAGTTACCTAATCTCAAGAGCTGCTTCCATTTACCACAATGGGGCCAAAGAGCTGCATGTGGGTCTAGAGCCACAGGTTGCCCACTTCTGATCTAGTATCAATCAGGATTATGAATCCATACAACTTTCCATCTCTGTCTTTCTGCGGCATAAGCAAACTAATAAATAAAAATGCATTTTCAACAAACCAAATTACATGTAACTTGTCTCTGAGCCTTTAGGCTCTATATTTTGTCAATGATACAGCTCCTTTTTAGCAAGGTCTTGCTAGGACACCATTAAGGCTTACTCTGATGTCATAAATGTGAGCAAACAGCACAATCTGTGTCACCTGGATCCTTCACAAAGCAATTACATGGGTACAAGAGCTACTCTGTAAAACTCAAATGAGAGGAGTGGCACTGAATTTGAGGTGTTCACAAAAACTCAGGATTCAGCCCAAGAATCACAAAAGGCCTAATCCTGCCTCTGGAGGTGTGTGTATGTATGTAACAGTCTTTGATTATAATAGGACAGTTATGTAGGATTTGACCCAAAAGCAATTAAAACAATCCCTTTGAAAAAGAAATACAAAAATGTTGTCCAGTGCCTAGCTGGTGTAAATTATTGCAGTTCCACCAGCACCAATTACTCCGTGCTGATTTACAGCAGCTGAGGATCTGGCCCTTCAGATTCAGAGGCACATTGAGATCAAAGAAGTGTCAGCAAATGGTAAAATTTGTAGTCCCCTCATTTAAAAATAGCCAAATTGATTTATTATCAAACGGATGGACTCTCTTACGAGGAGACCTTGGATGCCAAGTTTCAACCAGACGCCACTCTTACAGCCAAGCTGTAAATCCTTCCAAAATAGGGTTTCTAGTTGAAATGCTGAAAACTCGGTAATGCTTGTGGGTATGTCTGTAATATTTATAATGCAGCATCTAATCTAATCTAATCATATCTCAGTAGGAGAAAATGTGATGCGGGGGGACTAGCTGGCTCACAGGAATGGCAGAATTTTCAGTTTAAGTCTAATGCAGGTAAGAAGTAACAATGCTAGGACTCTTTTTGGAAACCTACACAGTTGGGGGTGGGAGGGTCTGAATAAATTGGCACCAATATTTTCATCAGACAAGCACTTAGGAGTCTCAGGTTCTGTTCATGCTGGGTAACAAACTACCGGTGGGGTCTTGGACAAGTCTCTCAGTCGTTCTGTGCATCAGTTCCCCCCTGTGAATGCATGTAGGGGAGAAAAACGATTCCTTTTAGCCTCATGGATGTACTGGAAAGAAGCATGAGTGTAAACATGGGACGGATGGGACACGCCACTTCTCCCCCAAGTTTGACATGCAGAGAGTTGTCCACTTCTTAATTTGGGGCACCTGCAATCTGCCAGGCTCTTGTTCCCTTGGAACTTTTCCGGCCAGTCGAATGTATATCACACAGTACAATAATCACCACCGGGTTTCTCGGTCTTTTTCTTTTGAAGCCCCTCCTTTCCAGGGGGGCTTGTGCACTGATGTGATGAGCTACTGTCTTTTGGGTATTTTCAGACAGACAGCAGCCCAGTCTCTACTTTGCTGCAACCTCAGGTGTATCATTCGTCTAAAGACAGGCCGCCAGACGTGCAGGCGGAGCAGAGGCAGAGCAGGCTGTCCCTGCTCCAGGGAAGCCCCATTGGCAGTGCTGCAGAACATTCCAGAGCCGACCAGCCAAACCCAGACACCTGCCTGAGATGCAGCTGCAGTTCATCTGCTCAGTGGGAAGCCTCTGCAGCGCCACTTTTGGCCAGGGGTTGCTCTAGGCAACACCATAGAGTTGCGGGTGACATCCTAGAAAGTCGGGCGGTCTACCCACAACTCTATGGTGTGGGGGAGGAGACGTTATGCGGACAGGCTATGGGCTGCAGCAGCTGCTGGGTGTGTTTAAAACTAACCCAGGCAGGGCTGCAAGCAGGCAGACAGGGGAGGGGGTTACACCCCAAGCAAGTCCAGGTGTGCCCAGCCCCGCATCTGCCTGAAAACACCCACTGCAACACAGCATTTAGGGATAACTTGCTCATCAAGTTTTCTCAAGTAGTGGAACATCAACCTTTGCAGTCTCCTGGACAGTGTGAAAGAGATCCCTGAACATTTTAATCCTACGGTTGCCAGCTTCATTGCTTATTTAGCTCATGACTTTATAAAGGTAAATTAAAGAAACAGCCCCTAAAACAACCTACATTTACATCCTGACCAACCTCAGTTTATCCAATTCTGGCTGTTGCCTACCCCAAATTCCAAGCCAATTCACCCCAACAACCATCAGCCTATCCTGTCCCCCTCCCCCACAGCGCCAAAGAAGTGTCAAGGGTGAATCTCAGGTAACTGAACAAGGAACATTTTGATGTAACTGTCTTTCTAGTTATTTTTTCAGACCTTAATTATGTTGGCCTTAACTGTGATGAATCCATGGTATGAAGGCAACATGGCAGATATGTGAAGAGTTCCAATTCAAATTTTCTGATAGTCACCAAAATCAATAGGGTTCAGCCTATTAATGCCAAATACATTCCCTGAACTTTTGGAATTGATTATATGCACTTTTCAAAAGATGTTGCATTACAATGAGCGGAATGCCATGGACCAGCACACAATGTGAAACCCAAACAGAAAACTCTCCTATTTCCCTCTCTTGCTCACTAAATTCCTTTTTCCTTCCTCTCTGTTTCAAAATTCTCATAATCAAGTTCACAGTCCATCTAATGAAAGACCCATTCTTCTTTCCAAATGAGCAATCAGCAGCCTTACACAGCTAGACCACACCCTTTCCACAGGGTTTGTATTCAAGTAATGATGTGCTCTCCAGAGCTGGCAGAAACTCACACAGGCAGAGGCAATAACAGGTGAGGATCCCTGGAGAGTTTAGACTGAGGCAGGAAGTAGACATTGACAGAGTAGGCAGCTCAGTCAATTGTTGGTGATTAAAGGGGGGAAAAATCTTTGAATTAAGTAATCATTAGGCAAATAAAACCTTAGTCTCTGTGTAATAAGGCAGCCTTGCCAGGATCTGAGTCTCTGCAGGATAAGAGACAAACACTCCACACATGATCTGGGTCCTTCACTACGATGCTCTGCTCTCTATATATTGACAGTGCCAAATCCAATCATAGTGGTAAACACACGTAGAGGAGGGTCCAGATCATAGATCTGTGACATGGATCTGTCCCCCATCCTTGTGTCCATTTCCTCACCTGTTCTCTTATCCTGAACTCAGTCTTTCAGTGTTTGAGAGTAGGAACTGGATCCAGATCCAGGAACTGGAAAGGGGCCAAATGAAAACTAGCTTTGGGTTTGCTTTTGGCCCCAAACCTGAGGTTCCCCACCCCTGCTCTAGGCTCTGCTCCTCCCTGTTGTCCTGGTCCCAGATCTGTTCCCTACACCCTCCTAGCGCATTTTTAGACGTGCCTTTATTTTCGCAAACTTCAAAGTCCGCATTCGGAAACCTCACACAGGGGGAGTTTAGACATGCCTTTCCCCACCAGAAGTTGCTGGGCCACTATTAGAAACAGCATTGCCGGCCAGCTCACATATTCTTTTCATAACCGGATTTGTTAAATGTGTGCTCCTGTTTACCTTTTCCCATGATACACGAACGCCAGGGGGGTACCTACCATAGGTGCAGCCACACGAGTCTAGTGGGACACGTGCATGTACACACTGGAGCAGAGTGACCCATTCGCTCTTCTGCAACAGGGCCATTCCCATCTGGCTCTGCCCCTGGGGAATGTGCAGAGAAACTGAAAAGTAATACATTTTAAACTGACCAAAGAAAATACAGTAAAAATTCCTTACTCCAGATGTCTCAGGGGTGAACTATATTAATGGTGAGAATATCCAAATTAAATTAGGAAAGGACAAAAAAATAAATAAAAGAGGTATAAATGATGCAAACCTTCATGATTTAGGGGAGAAGGCAACCACCAGTGGGCAGGAGTTAGGATGAAATTTCTACGGTCAGGTCAGGTTCTTCTCCAGTTGCAATATTCCTATAATATTTTTTCACCTCCATTTCCCATCCTTTAGATCCTCTGTCCATATCAGCCCTTTTCTTAAACACATCTTTTCCCTCCCCCGTTGTTGTGGCTCCTTAACTTTCTTCTGCCTGCCTCTCCCTCTCTGCCTCTCTTGTTCTCGTCCCTCCCACCCCTTGCCAATTCAGAAGTGTTATTCTATCATTTCTTATGTTTCAAGCTACCTCTGGGGCCCTCTCCTCCTTAAGCACACGCTGACCTTTTCTGAAAGCCTGCCTCACCTCTTCAGCTTCCAACTTCAGAGGCTAAGGAAACAGGCAGAGCTTTGAACATGATGGTCAGTCATGGCAGGGAGGGAGGCAATAGGGAGGGGTGGCCAGCCAGCTGTAAATAAAAACAGTGACAAACCATATCTCTGTGTATTGGAGGATAATAAAGAAAGCTTACAAACTGCAAGAGCTGGGGGGGGGGGGGGGGGGGGAATCAAAATTTGTACCCGAGTCTAGTCTTCAAGACTGCATCTGTGACTGCTACTTCATACGGAATGGATACAGCTTGCATTGGCCATTGGCCCTTTAAGATAGTGCCAGATTGCTACTACTTTTAGTTTTTCTTTAAAAACAAATTCAAATTTCCCACCAAAATGTTAATCCCCCTCCATTTTTGTGAAAGCTATTAACATTTTATTTTATATTATTTGCAAATTCTAACCCCAAGATTAAAGCAATGTAGAAATAAAACAGAGAAGTCACAGGAGTTCCAAAACCTTGAGTGCCTGTGGCATTTGCCATTTGCTTGCCAATTCTGGAAAACATCGTTGAACAGAGTATTTAGCATCTGCGACTTTTATCCTGAGAGAAAAGGTTTGAATCAAGTAGTGTCATTTAACCTCTCTGTGCCACAGTCAACAATTCTCTCTTTCCCTGACTCTTTTGTCTATGTTCTCACTTTTGATCATAAGATCTTAAGGGCAGGGACTTTTTTCTTTATGTATGTACAGCATATGTACAATGGAATCCTAATCTCAACTGAGGGATTCGGGCATTGCTGTAGTACTGGTAAAATTACTAATACTTGCTATATCCTGATTCATAAACATTAATGTTCCACTCCCCTCTGAAATGCCTAGTAACACTGTGTAGTAATTGCAGCACAGAAATGGGAATCAGGGAAGCAGATAAGCAAATTTTAGAGGATACTTATGAGAAATACAGGTTACAGGGATGCATTGGCACCAATGAAGTCCTGCAACCTGTATTTCTCATAAGTGCCCTCTAAAATTTGCATTTCTAGCAACCCAAGGTGGAAGGAGCCCTGCAGATGCATACAAGTGCAATTCTCTTATAACCCCTTTCCCTACCCTTAGTCTCTACTTTCACATGCAGATGCCTCCAAGCTGTCTAAACGTGCAGAAACGCACACTGGAATAAGCCAGCAGCAGCAAAGCATTGCCAGCCCACGCCTCCAGGGCACCTTTTGTTGTGGTATTTCCTCAGCCGGTTTCCTGTATACACCTGCAGCCTTTCAGTCCTGTACTCTCTTTCGTCTAGGACAGGAAACTCTGAACTAGGCGTGTCTTTGTTCCATTCACTGCTTCCTTGGTTCCTGCATGCTCAATATAACTATAGCCATAGCATTTTGGAAAACAAAAAACACCTACTTCATCCTTTTTTTAATGAATCTTCTAAATATAAACCACTAGAGCCAAACAATACAGACAGACAAACAAAGGAGCACAGGCGGTGGAAGCAAAACAACCTAATGGCATGTCCTTCAATCAGCCACTTTTCCTTTTTGCACACTTTATCTAGCAACTCATTGAACCAAGAATAGGAATGGAGATTTAACACTATTCAATCATTATCCTTTAAAATATATATATATATATATATATATATATATATATATATTAATACTAATGGAGAGAGTTTGACTTAAACCAACTAAAACAAGCGTGTCCGACTAACCATGGCATTTTCCATGCTAATTCAAGGGACTCGAGGCAGAGTTTGATCTTTCATAAGGATACCAAGCGCACAAGCCTGGTCTCATTGATGTCAGCTGCACAACAGTGGGTCCATGGCAGAGCAGAGTATAGACCCCTAATTTCCCAAATATGCTAGTTTAGTGCCTTGTTTGAATGAGAAGAAAGGTCCTGGCAGTGGATTATAAATACTTGTTTCAAGTGAAAATGCTCCCAGGACACCCTATCTGCTACACACCCAAGCCTTGTTTAGCTGTGATTATTTGAAATATGTGGTATATCTACATAGAAGTGACTGTGTTATTACCACGCAGTACATCTGAACACTACAAGCTACCGCGTACTAACTCTGGAGATACTACCCAATATCCCTGTCCTTCACATTACATCTACCAAATTATAGTAGGATTGATGGAAGCTTAGGGATGTGGTACTTACCACAAATGAGTGTTCAGGTGTAATGATACTATGTGAAAAGTCAGTTTCATGGAGTCCATACCGCACACTACTCCATGGTCTACTAAAGGGAACTTCAAGGAAGTAATTAGCTCCCACTACAATGCATATCTTGTCTGAACTCTCAAAGATTACTATGTTATAACTATGGAGATGCTACATCGGGATGGGGATCCTTTTCCCTCCCAGGAGCCACTGTGAAAATTAGTACAAGCTCTGAGGGCTGGGGGTGGGATCTGTCCCCTATCCTTGTGTGCATGGCCTCTTCTTTGTTCTCGTACTCCGAGCTCAGTCTTTCAGTGCTTGAGCGTAGGAACTTAATCTAAGGGCCAAAACCAGGCATTGGAAAGGGGCTAAATAAAGATTAGCTGCAGGTCACAGACTGAGGTTTCCCACCCCTGTATTACATATCCTACCATTCACATCAGGTCTGAAGTAGATCTCAGTGGGCTACCATTTAAGACAAGCGTAACATGCAGGGTGGGGACAGGTTCACAAGTCCTCATCTTTTACAAGGAGGAGATTCTGCCTCTGAGAATGCAGTTGTACTCCTCTGTTGTGGCCAGTGGGGCCTGTCCAGCCCTATGAAACACTGTCAGACTATGGGGAAGTTAGCTCAAAAGTCCCAGCCCACATAAAACTCCTCATCACAGGGTATTTTCAGAAGTGACGCTACCATGCTTAGACCCAACCTGGAGTAACGGCCACCACCCCGCCAGGCCAGTACCCAGAACAGACCTAACGGTGCGCCTTTCAACATTTCCCCCTGAACCATGGTAGCGCATATCACTGGCTGTTCCCTGTAATTTTCCAAGATCACAACCAGTGGTAACTGCTACCATGGTTCGGGGCAAAGCGTAGTGAACATCTGGTGGTCGCCGAACAGAAGTGATGGTGGTTGTGACCCCAGGGTGGGATTAAGTGTGGCAAAGTGTGACTAAGCGTGGTAGTGTCACTTCGGAAAATACCCACAGTCCTATTAGCCAGTCCACAGTAAGGTAGCCCAGTTCAATTAAGCTCACTAGGTTCCACCCCTGTGGTGAGTATATCAGAATCTTTAAAGTGTGACCTCCAACTGCTCCTACAGCCATATATATATATATATATATATATATATATATATATATATATATATATATATGGGAGTATATATTTTGCTGGGAATACCCCCCTCCCACGTTTTTTCTGATGGGAGTGTGTGTGTGTGTGTGTGTGTGTGTGTGTGTATATATATCAGAAATATATATATATATATTATATATATATATATATCAGAAAAAATGAGGGAGGGGTAAATCCCAGTCCTGCAGAAGGACAATTCACAAGGTAAGAAACCCAATTGTTAATTCTCTTGATCCTCACATGATGGGGATCCAAGACACTGGGGAGTTTCCAAAGCAGTGATCTCCAAATGTCTAGGTGGTATAAAGAACAGGGAGAAAAGAACAAGTTCCCTATCTTTTCTTAGGTTAAAAAAAAAATTACTCCAGTACTCCCTGAAACACCCTTCATCTGAAGGCTGCATCAGCAGAGTCCAAGATATCTATTTTATGGTATCTTAGAAGCGTGTGCAAACTAGACCACACAGCGGCTTTGCAAATTTCAGAATATGGGTCTCTGATCTTAAGGGCCCAAGTTGCAGCCACTCCCCTGGTAGAGTGAGGAAGAACTCCCTGGGGAGGAGGAAGATTAGCTGCTATGTAAGGGTGATTTCAGACGTTACGTGAACACGGTGAACCACGGTGAATACCCACCTGTGGTCACTGTGTCCCGTACGTCTGTTCGCGGCGCGCCAGATGTTGGCCACGGTCAATACCCACATGGGGTTCGTTTGAACCATGCTTCCCGGGCTAGCCGGGTGAAGGTCCCGGGAAGCGTGGTCAAATGGACCCCGGGCCATGGCCAAGGAAAAGTAACGTCTGGCCGCGTGCCACGGCCCAGGATCCCCGGCGGGATCCCGGGCCGTGGCACGATCGGCCGGACGCGGCAGCCGCATTGGCCCCGCCGCCCACCCGTCTCCTCGGAGGGCGGGCAGCGGGGTGCGTGGAGGGTGCGTGGCCGCGCGGCCGCACGTTGCGCCGAGCGGCCCCGGCCCCTCCCACTTTCCCCGCCGGGATCCCCCCGGCACGTCTGTTGTGCCGTTACGGGGTGACCC
>QEPC01004151.1:560149-599066 GCA_003113815.1 Sphenodon punctatus | reverse complement strand
CTATCTTCCAGAAACTTGTCCAAACCTCTTTTAAACTCAGCTATACTGCTGGCCTTGACCACCTCCTCTGGCAGTAAATTCCACAACCTAATTGTACGCTGAGTGAAAAAATACTTTCTTTTGTTTGTTTTTACTCTGCCACCTGTGAGTTTCATGGAGTGTCCCCTAGTTTTAGTACTAGTTGAGAGGGTAAATAACCGTTCCCTGTTTACAAGTTCTACACCACTCATTATTTTATAGACCTCAATCATATCTCCTCTCAGCTGTCTCTTTTCCAAGTTGAAAAGCCCCAACCTATCAAGCCTCACCTCTTGATAGAAAGAGCCCCCAACTCAGACATCCTTCTAGCAGAGGTGATGGCAATAAGGAATGCCAACTTAATAGATAAATAATAGAGAGACGTCGGTGAGGAATTTAAAGGGAGGTCTAGTCAAAGATCTGAGAACTATTAGCTTCCAAGAGGGGAATCTATGGACCACTGGAGGAAAAATTATCCTAGAACCCCTTAAAAATCTGTGAATGTGTGGATAGACAGAAATTCTAATGCCCCTGATAATACCTAAGATGCTCTCTAGAGCAGAGACCTGTCTGGTTAAAGTGTTTGGACAGAGGCCCTAGGAGGAACTTAAGAATTTCCTTGATTCTTGACTTCTGAGGATCAACGGACTTGTCAGCACACCACTTAACAAAAATTTTCCAAGTACCCTGGTAAATTCTTCAAGTGGAAGGTCTTTTAGCTGGAAGTAGTGTCTCTAATTCTTTGTCTGAATATCCCAAAACACTAATACTGACTGCCCAAGAGCCATGCTGTCAAGTGCAGAAATTGGTGGCCTCCATCACTGATGGGGTTTGTCCCTATGTGGTACCTCAGGTTTGAGGTCTGGGGGTGCTTCTTGACTCATACCTCTGCCTGGATGCCCAGGAGGCAGCTGTGGTGAGGAGCACATTTGGCCAGTTAAATCTGGTACAATGGCTTCGGCCATATGTCTCAGACTTCGACCTGGTCACTCTCATCCATGCCATCATCACCTCAAGATTAGGACTACTGTAATGCGATCTATGTGGGGCTACCCTTGGTGATGGTCCAGAGACTGCAGCTTGTGCAGAACATTGCCGCCCATCTCCTTACGGGGACAGATCGTTGTGAGCACCTCTTCTCCATTCTTTGCACTGGCTGTCTATGTCTATAGTCATCTGGGCCTGATTCAAGGTGTTGGTTCTTACCGATAAAGAAGCCCTACACTGTACATAGTCTGGGCCCCACTTACTTGCGGGACTGCCTCATTCCCTGGATCCTAAATCGGCCCCTGCAGTTGGCCAGAAGCGCCCTCCTCGAGGTCTCCGAGTTTCTTGGGTAGCAACCATGGGGAGGGTGTTCTCGGTGCCTGCTCCACAGCTGTGGAACTCTCTCCCAGTGGTGAATCATCTGGCCCCAATTCTCCCCTCCTTCCGATGACAATGGCCATTTTCACATGGATGCCCCCCCCCCTCTGTGGGGAGGACACCCGTGCGAACGCTGCAGTGGGTGCAGGGGGGATCAGTGGGAGTCTGTGGGAATGCCATGGGCGGAAGGTGGGAGTGCGTGCGTGCATGCGTGCGCACTCCCGCACTCCACTCACCTCCACCTATCACCCATGCACGGAGCAATGGGTGCCAATGCCCAATGTGCCATATGTGGAGGTGGTGGAGGTGGGGGTCTATGTGAATGCACCCCCACGCACTGCCCACCCATCCCCATGCACCCGTGCTCATTAGAAAAGGGCCAATGTAAGACCTGGCTGTTCCACCAGGATTTAGTGGGGGGAGATGGGTAGTGCATGGGAGGGTTGGGTTGGGGATGCGGATTTATAGCTCATTTTAGTTTGTATTTATAATACATGGATTTTATTTTGTTTTATTATTGTTATTTTTTTGTTTTAGATACATGTATGCCGCCCCGAGCTGTCTTTAGGCAGGAGCGTGCAGGATATTAAATTTGTGTAATAAATAAATAAATAAATAAATTCTGGGTTATAATATCAGATGGGCACCTGAGATAGCATGTCCAGGGATGGAAGAAGATGTAGCAGCTGTGACTGAGCTAGGTTCAGCAGATCTGCAAAACCGAGGTTTTCTTGGAGGGCTGCGGTGTATGAAACAGGTAGGTAGGAGACTAGAGTGACGTTAGCGTCGGACTCGCTCGGAATCTGACCGACTTCTCCATAGGGCCCATTTGCGATCCTATGTTGAGGCTGTGAGGACAGCAAAGAAGGAGTTCTTTGCTGCCCTCATAGAGTCTGCAAAGGCGCATCCAGCGGAGCTGTTCTGGGTGGTGCGGGGGCTGGTCAGTCCAGCCTCCCTCCGCCTGGATGGGGACTTGCCCCAGGCCCACTGCGAGGAGTTTGCCATCTACTTTGCAGACAAGATCGCTCAGATCCAGAGTAATTTTAACCCCGGATTGGAAGCAGTAAGCGAGGGGCACGAGGTTATGGCAGCACCATCTCATCAATCTTTCTGGGATGAGTTTCAGGAAGTTACGCTGGCTGATGCGGTGAATGTCCTGGGGTCTGTTAGAGCCACTAGTTGTGAACTAGACCCGTGCCCGTCCTGGTTAGTTAAAGCCTCCAGGGAGACGTTGGGGATGGTGCTGGTGAGGGTAGTGAATGCGTCCCTTCGGCAGGGGAGATTGTCGCCCAGTCTCAAGGAGGCTGTGGTGCACCCCCTGCTGAAGAAGCCATCTTTGGATGTGGGCGCACTCGTCAGCTACCGGCCTGTCTCTAATCTTCCCTTTTTAGGGAAGGTTATTGAACGGGCAGTAGCACTGCAGATCCAGGCGCATTTGGACAGCATCGGTTTCCTTGACCCTTTTCAATCTGGGTTCCGCCCCGGCTATGGTCCTGAGACGGCATTGGTGGCCTTGGTGGATGATCTCCGCTGGGAGATGGACGCAGGATGTTCAACCTTTTTGATCCTGCTAGATCTCTCGGCTGCTTTTGATACCGTGGACCATGGGCTGCTGTTGAGACGGCTGCGAGGATGAGTCTCAGGAAGTGATGCCAGCCGATGCGGTGAATGTCCTGGGGTCTGTTAGAGCCACTAGTTGTGAATTAGATCCATGCCCATCCTGGTTGGCGAAAGCCTCCAGGGAGACTTTGGGGATGGTGCTGGCGAGGGTAGTGAACGCGTCCCTTCGGCAGGGGAGACTGTCACCCAGTCTCAAGGAGGCTGTGGTGTGCTGCCTGCTGGAGAAGCCATCTTTGGATGTGGATGCACTCACCAGTTAGCGACCCATCTCTAATCCTCCCTTTTTAGGGAAGGTTATTGAACGAGCAGTGACACTGCAGTTTCAGGTGCATTTGAATAGCATCAGTTTCCTTGACCCTTTTCAGTCTGGGTTCCACTCCGGCTATGGTACTGAGACAGTGTTGGTGGCCTTGGTGGATGATCTCCGCCGGGAGATGGATGCAGGATGTTCAACATTTCTGATCCTGCTAGATCTCTCGGCCGCATTTGATACCATGAACCATGGGCTGCTGCTGAGACGACTGCGAGACCTGGGGGGTCTGGACGGAACTGTCCTTGGGTGGTTCCGCTCATTCCTCTCGGGGAGAAGCCAGCGGGTGGTGCTGGGGGCTGAAACATCTAGCCCCCGGGTCTTGATCTGCGGCATTCTGCAGGGTTCCATTCTGTCTCCACTATTGTTCAATGTGTATATGCAGCCCCTGGCGGAGATCGTGAGAGGGTTCGGGGTGGCCCCCCATGTAAGACAGGGGGCCACAATGGAGAGGGTGTTCTCGATGGCCGGGCCGCAGTTATGGAACTCCCTCCTGGAGGAGGCTCGCCTGGCCTCGGGCCTGTTGGCCTTTCAACATGTCTGTAAGACCTGGCTGTTCGCCCTTCGGTGGGGAGGGTGGGTGGGGGCATTAATATTTGTGGGGGGTGTTTTAAATCTGTTTTAACAATGATACTGTAGATTTTTTATGTTTAAAAATTGTTTTGTTCTATGTTGGAAGCTGCACCGAGATGCCATAGGCATGGGGGGACGGCATACAAATATAATGAAATAAAATAAATAAATAAATAAAAGGGGGCCACCAAGATGATGGTTGTTCGGTCTCTGCAAATCTTGGTGATCACCCTGCTTAGCAGAGGGAACAGAGGGAATACATAAAGGAGACACTCGGCCATGAGTGTTTCAATGCATCCAGAATGTCCGCTTTTGGATGTTGGATTCGAGACATGAAACGAGGAACTTTAGTGTTGAGTGAAGTGGCAAATAGATCCATTATCAGTTGACCGAAGTTGAGCACTATGTGGTTGACGTTGTGGGCACTGAGTGACCACTCCCCTGGATCCATCATTTTCTGCTGAGCGAGTCCACATCCATGGAACAAACAAACCGCGAAGAGCGGAGATGGACAGTAGGGTCAATTCTGCCCAATGCAGAAGTTGTGTGGCCTCCTTGTTCAGGGACTTGGAGCTTTTCTGAGTAAACGAACAAGTGAGTTCCCCTTAGACTTTGAGCAAAATGGAGTATTTCTAAGTGTATCACTCATAGCTCCAGCCAGTTCATTCCTGGGCATAGGCATCTGCTAAGTGAGCTCCCCAGCAGTGGAGACTTGCGTCTTTTATAATTACAACTCTTGTGGGGTCGGAGAGAAGGACCCTGATTGAGAAGTGGTGATCAGTCATCCACCACTGCAGAGATGTTCGTACCGAAGGGGGAACAGCGATGGTGATCTGAGTGCCCTTCATGATCTGGTGCTGTCACAGTCTGAGGAGTTCCTGGACAGGACAAAGATGGAATTGTGTCCAGGTAAGATGTTGGATGCAGGAGACCATTAAGCCCAATAGGCTGGCAAGCTGCTGAAGCGATGTTGGTGTTGTCTGGGATTGAACCTCTCATATCAGAGGAGTGATTTTCAGTTGTCCTGCCTGAGGGATTAATATGCGATCTGAGACAGTATCTAAGAGTGCCCCGAGCATTTGAGAGGGCATTAGATGACTCCTTTTGCTGTTTATGATGAAGCCATGGTCCTCTAGGCAACAAATAATTGTCTGAACCCTCTCCTGAGCTTGGAGGCCTTTACCAGGGATGGGGCCTTTACCAGGATGTCGTCACGGTACGGGTGGATTGTGACTCCTTTGAGTCAAAGAATGGCTATGATGGACACAAGAACCTTTGTAAAGGTTCAGGGGGTCATAGCCAAGCCAAATGGGAGAGCCTGGAATTGTCACTGGATGTCCTCATATTGGAAGCAAAGCCATCTCTTGTGAGTGGGGCGAATGGGAATGTGAAGATAGACCTCTCGGAGGTCTAGGGAGGCTAGCCAGTGTCCCTTTGAGATGTGAAGACAGATGGACTGAATGGTCTCCATCTTGAATTTCTTACACTGAAGGGACCTGTTTAGCATTTTGAGGTCTACAGCAGTCCTCCAGTTGCCTGACTTCTTTTTGACTAAAAATAAAATTGAATAGAGACCTCTCCTGGATATTTCAAGAGACAATGCCTGATGTTTTTCTGGACTGCTTTACTTTGGAGATATGTGACAGAACTCCCTTGGAGTTTTCATAAATTCTATCACATATTCCTTGGCTATACTCTCTCTTACCCATAAGTCTGTAGTTGATGCTTCCCAGATGTGGGCAAATTGCATCAGTCTTCCCCCTATGAGATCATGTGAGAGAGGGATAATACCTAAAGAGTCAGGAGTCTTGTCTACCTGAGGAATTCCCAGGTCCTGGCTTGGAGCACTGCTGCTGTGCAGATGATCTTCCCTGGCAATGTCAGCAACCCCTAGATCCACGGCCTTTGGGCTGATAAGAAGAGTAAGGGCTCATTCAGACGTGCGTTTAAATCGCACAGCTGCAGCGGTGGCATCGTGCAATTTAAAGAGGCCCGCACTTCCGGGTTGGTGTGAATGTGGTGAGCGCACACATTTCCACCTAGTCCGAATTTTTGGAGCGCGGTTTGAAAAGTTGCTCCGAGCAGCTTTTCAAACCGCGCTCCAAAAATTTGGGCTAGGTGGAAATTTGCACACTCACCGCATTCACACCAACCCGGAAGTGCGGGCCCCTTTAAATTTCACGATGCCGCCGCCGCAGCTGTGCGATTTGAACACACGTCTGAATGGGCTCTAAGAGTATTGCTGATGATACCTGGAGATGGGGTGAAAAGGCTTGACATTGAGAAACTGTTGTAAAGTTTGCTTCTTGTCTTTTTTAGAAGTGTCTGCTAATGCCTTATCCAAAGACATGCCAAAAGTTTCTCCCCTTGGAAGGGGGCGGATACCAGCAGATTCTTCGCATGTGGATCCGCATTCCACAAGCAAAGCTACAATCTTCTTCCCACTGTTACACTTGCAGCAATAGGTCTGGCAGACCAGGTGATAGCGTCAACAGATGCATCTGCAGGAAAAGGATGTGCTAGAGAGTTAGTAGACAATTTCCTGGAGGTTTTTTCCTGAATGCCAGGGGACATACCCATCTGGAACCATTTCAAAACTGCTCTAGCAATGTAAGAAGACACAGTGGAAATGCATAAGACTGCTGAAATGGCCTCAATTTTTTTGTGTAGGCCAGAATCAATTCCATGATCAGTAGAGGCCCCCCTCAGCTGGAAAGACAGATTGATATGCCAGAGAGGCTGCAGCAGCATCAATCTTTGGAGTTTGAGAAATAGCAGACTTTTGGTTGGAAACGGCATACAGAGTCTCCAGGTTCCTGGGGAGCCTCATAGACCTTGTCAGGGTTTTTCCATTATGAACGAATAATGAGTTCAAAAGCCCTATCTAAAGGGTAGCCGTTCACTCTGGAAGAGGGTCTTGGAATATAGTCCTGGACAGACTCCTCATCTGAAGAGTCTGAATCCTTTTAACTAGCCCTTTCTTTCAGCTTTAAAGCTCTTTGAGAGCATCTCCTTAAAGTGTCTTTGTAAGGAAAAGAAAATTCATGGCCCAGTTCCTCAGAGTCATAAACAGGGAGAGGAGCAGACTCTGCAAGGCTGGGTTTCACATTATCAGAATGCTCAGAATCCTCTCTTTGAGTTAGAGGACTCATCCTCTTCAGAGAGAAAAAATTCTACCAGGGATTTCTAGGTTGGTGATGGGGAGGAGACTCTTCCTCATCTGAGGAGGATTCCTCCTCAGGAACAATCTCTCCCTCACTAAGGTTAAAGCCCTTGTTAATGTTTTCCTCCTCAGAGGAGGAGCCCAGCTGTTTTCTAAAAAGCTCTTCCTGTGAGGGAGGTTTTTTTTTTGTCTTTTTTGCCAGTGGCTGCTTGTTCTTGCCAGCCTCTTTAAACTTGCCCTTGAAAAAAGCCCTTCCTCCCTCATGAATTGGAGGGAGGGGCCCTGGGCCATCTTTTTAGACCACTTCTCCTCATGGAGACAGTTTAGAGAGGCCAGAATTTTATTAAAGGCTTCAATATGCAGGGACTCAACAGAAGAAAAATTATCTACTTCCCTTTGAGATGACTGGGAGTGCACCGGCATCTCGCTATCCTGGCTGAGCCTCTCCTGAGGTCCCCCCTCATGGCGGCTCTTAGTAGGGGCCATGGGCTTTTGGCGTGCTTTCTGAGGTGCTGAGGAACCAAGCAGCGGTGGACAGGAGCAGTGAGAAGAGAAGCCTCTCAAGAACTCTCTCACATCTGTCCTTCTCTTTAAGCCGCACCCGCAGGGGGGAGAGGGAAAGGAAGCTGGAGGCAAAGCCTCAGAAAAAAAAAGGGACCTGAACATGGGTCTGGGAGCTGAGCCCCCAGCTACAGTAATACTAAACTGTCCAAGGTGGCCAGAGTAACATTTTTCTAAAACTGCCTAGGAGAGTGCAGAGCACTCAGTCTCTACTACCTCCTAATGCTACGAGGCAGAAATCCAACTGGGAAAATAGAGGGAGATCCCCATAGAGCATGTGGAACTTAGTCTGCCTCCTAGTGGTATTGGCGACGATCTTCCCCAGTGTCTGGACTCCCCATCCTGTTAGGATCAGGAGAATGGTTCCTGACCTGTACCCAATGAGTATATAGCTCAAAATGAACACCTGAAGGGGTGAACCGTGCCATTAAGACAGGGTGTTTTTTAAATTATATGCTTCCACGCATGTCCTCCACCCCACCCCCAGTCCACACATCCAACTGTTTGTTAGAAATTGGTGTGTGGGGAGGCACATTCTTATGTCCCACACACCAGCCACCCATGACCACACACGGAGCACTGCTGAAAAATCCAGAGTGCCCCATGCGAGCCAGGGTGGCCACCTCCACGGATGGGACAGGTATGCTGGAAGCCGCCCATGTGAAGTGCTTCCCACATACTTCCCATGCATAGGCACCCTGCTATCGCACCATTCCGCTTCCATGGATCCCCCCTCCTGCAGTGCTAATTTTAAAACACCGATAGAGGCCCCACCAGTGGTCACACTCTATGACTGGATTGGGCACTCACATTGTAAATGGCCATACTCCTCACATCAGAAACAAAGGATTTTTTTCTAGACCTTTTGCGATGGACAGTTGCCCTCAACTTCTAATTGTTTTTCTAGAAGCTGGGTTGAAAGATAGCTTCCCCCCACCCCTTGATCTGATCCTAGTTTTCTAAAGAGCTGGTTTCTGGGGTTCAAATTTCCCCCCGGAAGTTGAGTTATTGATTGTGAGACTCCCGATGGACCTTTGGTATCTCTTCCATCATGGCTAGAAATTAAATATGTTTCAGTGGCACCAACTGGAGTCTCTAACATTTTGGGCTGCCACCTTCATACCCAAAGCTGCATCTTATCTGGGGGAATATACAGGAATTGTTCCATTGCCATCTGCTCGGCCAGTTGGGCTGATGTTCTCCCCTCTGTTTTTATCCATTGAGTGTCTAAGTCCTGTGATGTTTGTCCTAGGATATGGGAACTTTCACTCCCCCCAAATTTCAGGGTCCTAAACTGTGCATACTAAGCCTCTTCTGAAAAGCCCGAATGCTTTAAAATTGCCTGTTTGACTTCATCATATTGGGTGGTGTTCTCAAAGCACGATAGGCTGCTTGGACTTCTTCCATCAAAAAAGGGACCAATCTCAATGCCCAAGAATATCTACGCCACTGGGCAGTGGTGGCCACCCTCTCAAAAGTAATTAGATAGGCAACAGGATCATCTCCCAGGCCCATATTTCTTAAAGCCATTGGTCATGGGACCCAATCCTGACTTACCATCTCCACCCTAGGCTGAGCCTGAGTAACCTGTTGGGTCAAATTTTGTAGTAGCTGGGCATGTTAATCCTGTGATACCAGTGTGGTGTAGTGGATAAGGTGCTGGACTTAGATCTGGGAGATAAGGGTTTGAATCTCACCCTAGTCAATGAATTCACTGGGTGGCCTTGGGAAAGTCACAACCTCTCAGCCTGAGTTCCCCATCTATAAAATTGAAATGTGCATGTGTCTGTCTTTCCCGGTGTTTTCCCCTCATCCTTGTCCATCTTAGATTGTCAGCCCATGGAGCAAGGAACTGCCTGTGAAAATCTCTGAAAATCTGTGACTGAAAAGCCTAGTATGCCTAGTAGCACTATAGAAATGCTAAGTAGTAGCAGCTGCTTTAATATACACACTAAAGCAGCCTGCTGTTGCAATATAGAAGTTAACAAACCTATCATGAGATCATTAATTTCCATTACTAAGACTTTGTTTTCCACAACTAGAAGCAGGTCCTCCTTGGTTCTTAATTATAATATCAAACTCCATCTTACTCTGACTGACTTACCAGGGCAACTGATGCCTTATACGGAGGAGTGGTGCCTTATACAGAGGATAGATGCCTGCATTCTCCACCACTATGTGACCAGGTGTCCAGTCCTGTCCTATGAAACACTGTCAGACTATGGGGAAGTTAACTCAAAAGCCCCGATCTACACAAAAGTCCTCATCACAGTCCTATTAGCCACTCCACAGTAGGGTATTCCCAGTTCAATCAAGATCACCAGGTCTCAACCCTATGGTGAGTATATCAAAGTCTTTAAAGTGTCTGGCCTCCAGCTGCCTCTACAGTCAGCCTTTTTCAACCAAGATGTCAGCAGAGTCTGTCTCACCACAATGAGCAGATCTGGTAAATAAAGAAGGAATATCCCTACCTGGAACTCCAATGAGACTTACCTCTCCAACCTGTAATCCTTGGGATTTCCTAAGTCTCTGTGGGCTTTATATTCAGACCAACACTCATCCAGTTCTCCAGCCTATTTTCCTATCAGGGAGAGCTCTCTGTTTTTAGCCCCTTCAGTCCACCCTGCAAGCTCAGTTCTTATATGCTCTAAGGCTTCTCCGGCTGCTTTTCTGATTGATTGATTGGTTGCTTGCATTCCTGTGCATCCTCTCATTATCAGTAATCTAGAGCACCTGGCCCTGGTGCTCTCTTCTGATCTCTATGCACCTGCAAGTTTGGGCACTACAGCTACCCTGCCACACCTATGAACAGATAGCACAAGAAGAAGAAGCATCTTTGTGCCTTCTTGCACCGTACACAGCTGTGAAAGGACAAGCCAAAATCTGGATGAAACTCTAAACTGGTGGGAGTTGTGGGCCTGTGTTATACATCAGGAAAGGTCTGCCTACTGACACACTGTGAGATGGGCAAAGGGGGAATAATGCACATTGTCAAAATACACTAGTAAAGGGCAGCTCCATATTACTACACAGCAACTAGTTTTTAATAATGTATTGGTATTTATTAACATACAACAACTGTCGCATTATATCTGAATCCAGGGAGTTTTACTCTGCCATTGATTCATGGCGACTTTAACACACATCACACAACTCTTTTTTTTTTTTAGCATAAATGGAAGTTCCCATCTGTAAGTAAATCACCCGTATGTGAATAATAGGCCACTGTAGGATTACATCAGAAACTAATTTGCTACACTGTTCTGCTCCCCTCATGCTGCTCAGGTGGTGAACACAGTTCATTCAGATGGTGAACATTTGGTCACCAATGTCACAGAAGACAGAACAAGACGGAATTGGGTTAAAATTCCAGAAACATAGATGTCGGATAAATATTAGGAAAAACTAACTGGGAAAACTGTTGGGCAATGGATTAAGCTAGAGGCTATGAAATCTCCTTCCTTGGAGGTTTTCAAAGTCCAGCTGGACAAGCATGTGACCAGGATGTTGTAGATGTGTAGCAGGGGGTTGGACCAGGCACCCCTTGAGGTACCTTCCAACTCAAAATTGCTGATTCTATGAAGAATAGCTCCATTCCCCTGCAGGTTTTGTATTGTCTTGCATAGGGCAATTCACAGAAGAAAGAGGTGGTGTGTTGGACTCATAATCAGAACAATTTCCCTACCCTTGGCCGGCAATGTAAAAAGTAGTCAATTTAAGTTTCTCCTACTCCCCCTCTTTCATTATTTATCACCCTCTTTCTCTGGATAAAAGTCTGCAATCCAAGCATGACTTTCATTTGAACATTTACTCAAATTACAGCCAGTATGTGAGTGCTTCCAATGGACGTGGGGACCTACTGTTAATGGAATCTAATCTAAAGTATTCTGAACTGCCTTAATCATTAATTCATCTACTTGTAATTCATTCATTTTATTTCACCATTTACCTAATGAGAATAATAGGTAGCATCAAACCTAAAGACTGATCATTTCTTTGAAAAGCGAGCATCTGATAATAATAAATTAACAATAGCAACAACAATAACCTTAATTTTCAAGGTATCCCCCACCTCCCAGGAGAGTTGTATCTTAATTATAGTTGCCACAAGGACAAATTAACTCTCCTGGATTTAAGATTTGGTTTACAGCTCGGGAGCATGAGAGAAGCTATCTTCATGTAAAAATAATCAGATTTTTTTTTAGCAGCTCCGACAAATGGCAGAGATGAAGAGAAGATAAATACTGCTGATGATATTTGGTATGACATTGGTAATTCTCAGAGGGACTCCACAGTGTAGTGTGCCAGGGTAGATGTTCTTTGCTTTTATGAAGGTGGCAGACTTGACCTGTCATGTACTAGTAACACCCTGGACAGACTAGAAATGTCACAAATGGCTAACAGTTACTACAGAAGATATAAAAGCTTCTGTCTGAAAAGCTGAGGCACTTTAAAAAAATAAAGCTCATTTAAACTAAAATAATATTCTCTTCACACACACCTCCGCCCGCCCCTCAATATGACAATACACATAGCAGTTTTCAAAATCATATAAAGTAGATGGGGAAAGGGGGAACAATCCTAAGAAGCTTCAAGATGCCAAGTTAAATAGAGCAAGGCCAGGAGGCTGAAAACAGCATTCAATTATTCTTCTACAGCCATTCTATTTAAAGGACTGTATAAAATGCAAAGGCAGGGGGAGATCTAAATTAACATTGTGCTGGCTGTTCTAGCCAGAGCATGCGCACTCCTACTAATAGGACTGTTCCCGTTTATTGTTTAAAGGTAAGCATGTGCTGAAGTGCTTCACTACATCAGCACCATAGAGCAGTTGTTTAGACTAAGAAGTTCTGGACCACCTTCTGAACTCACTTTTCTGCATGATGGCACCATCATCATTGCCGCCAAACGTAAAGGAGTTCAGAATCAGGTTATTCATCTTCAGTAAAATTCAATCCAGATGAGGAATGGCTGCAAAGGCATGTTCTTAAGCACCTGCCTTACTTAAAGACTATAACTAGTTCCAGTGACATCAAAAGGAGTGTGTCCATGCAGAATTGGAGACTTTACCAGCTGTTTGACGGTCTCTGGGTAGTAGATGAGGTCTCAATCACATTTCAAATGCCAGATACTTATACTTCCCTAGGGAAAAGGAGGAATCTTTATATATGCTAATATTTTTCTGAAATCCATTAATTTCAATAGAGATACTCCTGCTTTACACCAATGTAAATGGGAGCCCATGGGGAAAATCCACCATTAAGCAAGAAAGACTAACAAAAGGAAGACCTTAAAATGGTTTTTGAGTAGTGCAGAGATCTCCTCGCACAGGGGTGAGCATTATGTTTAAATCTTTTATTCTTGGCAGCCACACTATGAGGAATGTGAACCTTGAACTGGTCACCACAGGTTCCTGGGTTTGGCTGACTGACTTCACACCACCACACAAGATCCTTGACTCTAGCCCAAATATGGGGTTGAGGCTGCTTGCTCATACCATTCCCCCAGCCAGTCACCTCACCTCGCCTTGCCTCCAGTCTCTCACCCCACATGTTCCACTCTGTCCACTCCCATGACCCTGCCTGGTTTTTATACCGCATCTGCCCTGCCTCATAGCCCTAGACCAGGGATGGGGAACCTCATCCCAGGGGTCAAAAATGGCATGCAGCTAGTTTTTATTTGGCTCCTTTTCAGTTCTTGAATCTGGACCCCTAGATCCAGTTCTTATTTCCAAGCACTGGAAAACTGAGCTCAGGATAAGGGAGGAGAGATGAAGGCATACACACAAGGATAGAGAACAGATCCATGATCTGCACTCTCTTCTTCCTGAGCAACCCCCATAGGCACCCCTGTCCAAAACTTCTATTTGGCCTTCCAAGCTTGTTCTGATTTTCAAAGTGGTTCCTGGGAGGGAAAAGATCCCCAAGCCTGCCCTAGACCCTGTCTCTAACAGACCGACCTGCTACTAACCCTCATGCTGATCACAACCCCAAGCCTTCACGGATGTTCTGAAGCAGTTCACTCTCGCAGTCCTTGATCCTACATGTTTCATCTGCCTTTTGGACATTTCATCTCCCCTTTAGCCCCACAGATAGACTCCCTTGACTTTGATCCTGGGCCAAACCTAATCTTCAGCCTTAGCCCAGTTCGCTTCCAGGGTTGGCTGCCCAACGCACGTATCTAAAACAATATACCTTGACAGTGTGTTGTGCTACATCTAGAGCTGAAACGAGAATCTTGTGCATTCTCAGGAGAACACATGAGATTCTCACAACCCCGCATGAGATCTCGCAAGATCTCACTGAGATTTTTGAGAATCTCATGAGATTCTCGAAATTTTCATGTGCTCATTGGACATGTGCAAAATGCCATTTCTGCGAATACACAGCCCCAGCGGCCATTTTGCGCATGTACAGAGAGTGTTTTGAGGGTTCTCGAGAATCTTGTGAGATTCTCGTTGCCCTCAAAACACTCTGCACATGTGCAGAATGGCCGACAGGGAACATGTATGCACAGAAATGGCCGTGGTGGCCATTTGTGCATGTAGAGTGACTATTTTTGGCCGTGCAAATATTGTGTGAGAACGGGTCAAGCTTAATCTGATTCTTGACTCAATCTCTCAAATCTCGGTGAGAAGTCAATTCTCACTAAGATTCGACAAGGAATCAAGGGTGAGTTTCAGCCCTAGTTACATCCATGTTAAAATCCAGATACCAAATGCACCCCTTTGGCTCCACCTCTAATGCTGGGGCTCTTGTGGCATGAGAACTGTTAAAACGTTGTTCTTATAGGTAATGGGGTGTCATGCAAACCCCTTGATGTCTCTATAGCCCCATATCTTGCTCTTGTTTGGGGAATATCCTCCGTATACAGTGTTAAAATTGCATGGTCTCCGTTCAGAAGGAAAGCACTTTGTCTATTTGTAAAACATTCTATTATCACACTTCATGATGAATGAGATGTGTTTATTTGTTTCCTTCCTGGCTGTCTTCATAGGATGATCTAAGGTTAATGGTGAAAACGCTACCAAAACAAATGGTTTCATGTAGTCAAATCTTTCATCGGAGCACTTTGTTTTGAGCAAACTTGGAAGAAAAACAAATGAATATCTGTGGACGGTTAGAATTCATTCCTTAACTTCAGTCTTAAGAAAAAAAAACTCTGGAAAAGTTTCTCAGGTTTTTCCCCCCCTCCTCTTTGTATGTCACCACACAAAGCCCATAATCTTTCGTCGAAGTGTAAATTCAGCTTTGAAGAAATACTGAACCCCTTGTTTCTTTTTTCCTTGAAGTCCTGGATTTTCCAGGAAAGATCAAAATGCAATGTCATTTTATTGGTGGTGGGTGGGTGGGATTGAGGGGCCTTCATTATGTTAACTGGAGATTCTCCTAGGAATTACCTCCACCATGGGGTCAGGGAAGGGATCCCCATAGGAAAGCTTAAGTTTCCTCACCAAAAAGTCACAATAGATATTTATTATGACTAAAATACTACAATTTATTGCCCTACAAAACAGGCTTACACATTACTATAAGAGCACTACGGAAGCACGCAAAAAAGGTTATTGATTACAAATATATATATTCTTGGAGAATATATCTCACCACACAGATCACAGGTCCCATAAAAAGATGTCCGGGGTCTGTGGGGTTTGCTGAAGAAGATAGGATGTTAACTTATTTATTATTATTATTATTAGGGGTGGGACATCCGGGCAAATACCGGGTACAAGATTTACCGGTTCCTGGATTTAAAAATACCGGCATACCGGATTAATACCGGTATACCGGTACCGGTTTTTTCCCATTGATTTCAATGGGGAACTGTCCCCATTGAAATCAATGGAGAAAAAAAACAACTCCCCCCTCCCCCTCCCAGACTGTGCGGGTGGAAGGGGGGACACCCCCCACCCACCCTGCCCAGCCTGGATTATTTTTTTTTAAAAAAAATTCCTCTAAGTCCCTGGGCTCTGTGCCGGGGCTGCTGCCAGCGACCCAGAGCCCGCACCAGCAGCAGGTAAGTGTACCGGTACTGTTGATCCCTGGGGTGGGGGGTGGTTTAACACACAACCCCACCCCAGGGATCACCCTACCTCGCCTACCATGGGATCACCCTACCTTGCCTTCAGCTCCGGCCGGTGGTGGCGGCTGTCCGGAGGCCGGCTTCAGCTCTGCTGTGGCTGCTGGCTTCAGCACACTAGTGATGCTCTAGGCCTTCCGGGGAACCCAGAAGTTCCCCAGAAGGCCTAGTATGCGTCACTAGCATGCTGAAGCCGGCAGCCACATCAGAGCTGAAGCCGGCTGCCGGACTGCCACAGCCGCCGCCCAGAGCTAAAGGCAAGGTAGGGTGATCCCTGGGGTGGGGGTGTGTGTTAAACCACCCCCAACCCCAGGGATCAACAGTACTGGTACACTTACCTGCTGCTGGTGCAGGCTCTGGGTCACTGGCAGCAGCCCCAGCCCGGAGCCCAGGGATTTAGGTAAAAAAATTTTTTTAAAAAAAATCCAGACTGGGCAGGGTGGGTGGGGGGTGTCCCCCCTTCCACCTGCACAGCCTGGACAGGGGAGGGAAAGTGTTTTCTTTTTTTCTTTTTTTTTTTTTACATTGTGGCCATTCATTTGAATGGCCGCAATGTAAAAAAATCCGGTACAGGGGGAATCCGGTAAATCCCCCCGATTACCAGGGTAATTCGATATTGCCGGTACACCCCAAAACCGGCAGTATCGTATACTGGATCATCCGGTAGTCCCACCCCTAATTATTATTATTATTATTATTATTATTATTATTAGCATTAGCATTAGCATTAGCATTTATATAGCGCCAGCAATGTACCTGGCACCTTACAGAGAATAAGATAGACACGGTCCCTGCCCGAGAGCTTACAATCTAAAGACAGCAGGAGGGGAGAGAGGGAAGGGGGAATAGAGGGAGAGACAAGGGATGCAACAATCATGAGGATGCGAGAACTCAGGTACATGTTCTTGGCTTGGTTACGGTACATTGGGAGTTTGCAGATAACAGGTGGGGGATAATCCTGGGTGTCGGTGGGTTAAAAGGAGTTAGGAAGGGCAGAGCAGAAGAGGTGAGTTTTGCTGCTATGCTGGAGACTTGATAAGAATTAAAGTAAAATAATAAAAATAAAAGATAGAAAAGATAAAGAAAAATATAAAACAGAATTTATTCAGAGGTTGAGGAGCATGGAAGCTCCAAAAAGGGATGGAAAAGACAGAGAAGCACTTGGGGGAACTCTGTCCATCCGAAAGAGTTAAACATGTAAAAGAAACAGGTTTATCTAAGACCAATACAGTGCTTCCTTAAAAGAAAAGAAAAGTCTGCACCTGGGGACAAAACTTTAAAGTAAAATAAGAATTGCCCTTGAAAAATGGGAAAGGAAATTAAAAAAAATTAACTTTAAGGCAAAAAGAGAAATGGCTTGAAGAGTGGGTATTTTCAGACGTTACGAGATCACACTCAACCACCGACAATCCCCTGTGGTGGGGAATGATCCTGTAATGTCTGTTTGATCCCCGCCAGATGTTCACCATAGTGAACCACCGGCGGGGATCAAAATAACCACACTTTCGAGGATAGTTCGGGGACCATCTCCGAAAGCGTGGTCAAAGTGATTCCTGCCAGGGGTGAACACCCGGCGGGAATCACTTTGTGCCCCCAACAGACGTGACGTTACCACGCTCAACCATGGCGGCATTCACCATTATTGAGCGGGGTAACGTCTCGTCTGGCCCCTGACCACGGCCCAGAATCGGTGGCCATGCTCACCGCCAATTCCGGGCCGTAGTCAATACTCTGCGGGGTGGACGGGTGCCTCCCGGAGGAGGCAACCATCTCCCGGAGGACAGGCAGCCTCGGAAGCATGGGGGCGTGGGGTTGTGCGGCCGCACGTTGCACTGTGCAGTCCCGCCCCCTCCCTGATTCTCCAGCAGAATCTGCCTGCTCGTCTGTTGATGGGCCAGTCTGATTCCACCAGGAAATCATTTGGGTGATTCCGTGACAGGCCCAATAGGGCCTGCGTCACATCTGAAATCACCCAATAAAAACTGGGGGGAAAATGAAGTTAAAAATGAGAAAAAATGGCTTGAAATGAGTGAAAATTGGGGGAAATGAAGTTAAAAATGAAAATAAAAATGGCTTGAAAAGAATGACAAATGAGAGAAATGAAGTTAAAATTAAAAATAAAATATCTGAAAAATGAGAGAAATGAAGTTAAAATGAAAATAAAAATGGCTTGAAAAGAGTGAAAAATGAAAAAAAGTAAAGTTAAAATGAAAATAATATGTAAAAATAAACATAAAAATAAAAATGAGAGAAAAAGAGAAAAGGAGCCTTAAAGTAGCTTTAAAAATGAAAAGTAAAAGACTTAGGAAAAAGTAGTAAAAGAAAAGATTGGAAAATAAAAGAGTTGGAACAGAAAAAAATCTAAGTCCCACAGGTGACTTGGTCCAGCAGCATGTTGGTTAGCGAGTGTCTTCCTCTCTTTCTTTTTATGTCAACAATATCCTTCCAGTCTTATAGGATTTCTGAGAGTCTTTCAATATGGCTGCCAGCTGTTCCTCCAATCAGTGGCCAGCTGGTCAGGGGTGACCTGGTTTTTCTCCAGTCAGCATGAAGTTTGCCTCTTGCCAAATGATAAGGCAAAAGAAAGATGTTTTTGGTTTCCATGTCTCCACAGCCATATCTTCTGCTTAGTTATTTTGACTTCACCCCTCCTTACTTCTATGAACCAAGACCATGGTAACTTTTTACCAGTCCTGATCTTTGCCCCACTTCAATAGAGACTATTAGCTCAATAGAGCTCTATGAAACCCAATAGAATTGGAGTCTATTAGTTTCACTGAAGTTTTATTAAATTATATTAATTCTACATAATTTCATATAGGGTTTCTTTTTAGGAAGTTGTTGAAGAACAGATACTATATCTGCCTTGTTTCTACTCGTTTTAGAAAGACATTTCTAGAGCAACACTGATTAATAAGACTTTGAATTTCTCATTAAGACACAATTCAAATGAACAATTACTTATTCATCTGAATAGTGTATTTAGCTATAATTTGAAGCCAAACTTTATGTTGAAATAAACTTTAATTCACAAAATAAATACATTATTCTTAATGTCTTTAGTCTCTAATTTCTCCCCTAAATTTCCTAATCTATACAGAATTCTTTCATGAAAATACCTTAAAACAATTTGGAATTTAGATCAATACTACTCCAATTGACAGCTTTAAAAACCCTTATTTAGCTTAAAAATTAAACCTACTTTAGCATCTGAGATATGACGGAAACAATAAAACACCTTTTTCTGCAGGGTGGCCATATTTCTCTATTATCAATATTATTGCTTCATTACATGTTTTTAACTCCTTTAATATTATGAGAAACTGTTTTGACCGAACTTACAAAAAGACCTTGGGTCCCAGAAACAAACATGTTATCAGTGTCTCTTCAAATTCCTTTGTGCCAATTATGCTAAAAAGTTTGCGTAGCTACAGACTAAAACTTCTTTTTAGGCCAAATTAAACCTTATTACTTATTACTTGCCATTTGATCTCTCTCCTTGCCATTTGGAACTCCCTCCTTGCCCACATCCGCCTTGCCCCCTCCCTTCGCTCCTTCAAATCCCTCCTCAAAACCCACCTCTTCCTCCCTGTCTTTCCCAACGCTTGCTAGAACTTTCCTCTCAACATTTACTGTCTGCCCTCCCCTTGACTGCAACCAAGCCAAGCATGTGCACCTGAGACTTCGCATCCACTTGAATGTTTTGTCCCTTGTCTCTCCCTATGTCCCCTCTCCTTGTCTCCCCCCTCCGAGTCTTTTAGATTGTAAGTTGTAGGCAGGGACCGCATCCATCTCATTGTTCTGTAAAGTGCCAGGTACACAGCTTGCGCTATATAAGTGCTTATAATAAAATAATAATAATAATAATAATAATAATAATAAATAATTAATAATCAGCAAGTAATCAATAATGAATCATAAATACATATTATATCTAAACAGGTGAACAGAGCCATATTAGAAACCAGTGTCTATACTGTGAAATACCGCTAGAGGACCTCATTATGCTACAATTAACATCTAATTTCTTCCAGCCATGTTTACTGCATTCCAAACTTCATGAAGTCTAAACAAGATAGTATAGTGCTAAATAAAGTCAATCCAAGGACAGAGTGTTTACCACTGATAATATTCAGTGAAAGGTCAAAGTGTTTACAGCGTGCTATAGGTCGTAGGAAAAGAACAGAAAGAAATATGGATTCCATGGCCTATTCTGAAACATGGGGTATTTTCAGACGTGACGGGGCCGGTATTGGACCCGTCACGGAATCACCCATTGATCCCCGCCGGGATGAAAACGGCCGTCAAACAGACGTGCCGGCTGATCCCAGCAGGGAATCGGGGGCGGGGCCGCCACCTCCTGGGAGACGGGCGGGCGCCATAGCGCCCGCCAGCCACCCCAGGGCATTGACCACAGCCCGGAAACTTGCTGCTGATTCCAGGCCATGGTCAGGGGACAGATGAGACGATCCCCTTGATCATGGGGGGGAATCACATTCAACACGCAAACGGAGATGGTCCGGCCAGGACCTCCGTTTGCGTGTTGAATGTGATTCCCCCCCCCCCGGTGATTCACGGGGGTGAACATCTGGCGGGGAGCTTCCGTTCCCCCCAACAGACGTTACGGGATCACGATCACCATGTGGGAATTCCCCATGGTTCAGCGTGATCTCGTAACATCTGAAAATACCCATGGACACTTTAAATCTATAACGCCTTTTATCCATAGTCAGGATGGAAAAGTAAATCTCAGACCTGAGTCGACCCTATAAGGAATCCCTCTCTCTCAGTTGGGCAGTTCCTGGGCACCCCAGTTAATCCAGTATTGCTTTCAGCAAACACAGCAAACACCATGGCTAAAAAATGTCACCTGTTTTAAAGGCTATGGCTTCTTTTGCCATGCCATTATCCACTTAACAAAACACCCACTACTTGGGGTCAAGGTACCCACCTTAGATATGTTAAAGTAAATACTTTAAAAGCTTTGGCAGAATTTAACAGAAGAACCAAGAAGACATGATTTGCTTACGAAAATGTCCGGGTGTACGGCCATCAAGTATGTAAACTAGCTAAACCAAAGAACACTTTTACCAAACAACTTTCAGCACAGAAATAATGACACCAAAACCTGACAATTTTAAACTGACCTGTCTTTAGTAATTCAAAGCCTGAATTGTTCAGGCCTATTTTTCTGACTACTGCTCTCAAGTTTCTTCCCAGGATAGTGAAGAACATACAACTACGTGAACCTAATTCACTTTGGCCTGTGCAGGTTGGTCAGCATTGTGCCAGCTATTTTATTCTTCACAAGTTTGAATTGTGTACTGGAGACAATCGCTCAGTGTTAGCTATGACAGAGCACCATCATACTATCATTAGCCTGAATTAAAATACATGCATGGCTCAGATCCTTGACTTCAATAGAACTACAACAATGGACATCAGTGGAAGATCTGGATCCAAGTCCTGAAAATTAATGGCTGTTGCGCTGGTGACCAATGTGGATAGCTGAGATCTCTCTGAAGCATCTTCTGGCTACAGTAGTTCACATTTAATCAAAGATGGATTCTGCTTGCTTCGCACTTGATAATTTATCCCAGAAGCTTTTCACAGTCTTTCTTTCTTGTTTGGTCTCAAGTTTCACACTGTTATGAATTATTTCAGAATTCTGACTTAGAGTACAGACCATGCCCTCCTTAGGTGAAGCATTGTAGTCGACATCATTAAGCTAAAGTAATGCTTTAACTTCCTTTCTGTATTGTAGACATCAGTCCCTTTGGCTAAGACTTTAAAATCCAAGTTCCTTTGCACTGGGCATGGGCACAAATGAGTAATGTTTCAAAAGGCCAGTGGCACAACCTCACCTTCCACCCAGAAAACTGAGTCCATTTCTTTCCAGCTGTAAAATAAATTGCCAACAAATCTGAGTACTTTTTGGCTCTAACTGGAACAGCAATTCTGGAGTTAACGCAAATGCATTAAGGTACATGTGATTTTGAAACACACCCCAAAATCCCATGCTATTTTTCATAAGAGGAAGGATCCCAAGATGGCTACCTTTCTCTTTACAGAGTCTGTGAAATACGTTGCAAGTCTTTCTCTATAAATTATTGATAATCAACAATTCTTATGTTTTCTTTGCCGCCTGATTTTTTCCTCCTTATGCAGGCAGGGAATTCTTTCTATGAAGATACTATAATTTTATTAAGTCACCTGTGCTGTTTAGCACTACATGCCAATACTGGAATAAATGGAATAAAAATTCCTATTATTCTGCTTCTCTTAATTGGAAAGCTCCTAAGATTAAAACACTTTAAATAGAAGCAGCCCATATATTTCTTTGTTACTACATACCAGATTCCAGTCCTGTAGGGTAGGAAACTGATGAAATCTGTGGAAAGAGGCAGCTAATGACTAGCCACATTGCTGTATGATCTGCATCATTCCCCATTATTTATAAATACCAATTTTGGGGGAAATGCTCCTTCTAAGTTATGCATCGGGGCTGCCAATCATTCTTCTTCTTCTTCATAGTACACAGCACATTATGCATGGGGTTCCTGCCGTTCTAATCTCAAGTTCTCTTCTTTTAATCTTGCCTTTTAAAATAAACATTCCTCCAGGAGAGGAGTACGACATCCACTTCAAGGAAATCTGGAGAGATTGTCATTAGCAGAAGCTCTGCTTTTAGCACTTTGGTGTTGAAGATATCTACTGGTCTCCAGTAGCATGGCAAGCAGTTTTCACTCTTTAATTTACAGAAGCGATATGAAACATGCAATCAACTTCAGATTCAGGTAGCAGAAGATACCCGGACTGACTCCACATTTCCTTACTCGGGCAAGACTTCCACTGAAGTCAGTGCATTAATGCAGTGGTTGGGCAAAACTGTAATAGGGACAGCCTCACTGGGGCCCACAAGGCAAGTCTGGGGGGTGTGGCATACGCTGCCTGGTGCAGCTGTGTCCCCTGCTCCTGGGAGAAAACGGAAGGACCTTGATCCAACTTCATAACCAGGGCCTATTCCAGCCAAGCTACACCTCTGTGTGGTTCCCAAAACTTTGCCATCACATTTTGAGACTTAACAGCATGGCCCCAGGGAGCAAACACACACACATAACATGCAAAATATAGGAAATATCAATTGCAATCATAACCTTATTTGGGGCCATAGGCAGCAACACTTTGGGAGTCTCTAGAGAAAAGACGGTGGCATTACAGTCCTATAAGTCTGACCAAGGAACAGAGTGATAAATAGAGGGGGTTTCTTTCCAGATCAAAAGATCAAGTTACTAGAGAGCAATATTACAGAAGAAAATAACTCTAATAAGGATAATAAGGAGAGGTAAAAATCCTGATGAAAATGAAATAATCATGGTTATTTATTTGTTACTGTTATTATTTTGAGAGTGTCAGCACTGTGCATGGCACTGAACAGCCATGATTACAGACAGGTCCGCTCCTTGACTCAAGGAGTTCTCGACCCAAGAAGTAGGGCTAAAACGAGAATTAAAAACATTCTCACGAGAATTTCATACCATCTGACTTACCTCACCCCCAGGTTGCTAGTCTCTGGTACGGTGGCTGCTTGCTGTTCCCTGTCTCCACGCTGCATTCTGTTTTAAACACTAATAATAAGAAGCAGGCTGGCTCTGAGCAGATAGCCAGCCCACCCACCATCAGGTAGCGTGAACCAGGTCTACTGCATGTAAGGCTAATGAACCGAACCTCATCAGTTGGACTGATATTTCCCTAATATACATGCATTTGTATGAGGAGAACCCGACCCTGAGAGAGGCTGAGAACATAATTGCCAGTTCTGGCTGGACACGTTCCTGGAGGTTTCCTCACATGATATTTACGGTCCAGTGGAGGTTCCTGCCCTACACAGACCTGTACATGGTTCAGTTGCAGCTTCCATAGCTCTTAACAGTTCCTACTTAGAAGGGACAATCCCTCTTTGGGTGCCGAATCCCACTGTCTCTTTTCAGGGGACAAAGTCTCTCTTTCAGGAGAGACAAAGCGATTGGAATTCAACCTCGGGCACCTATTTCCTGGTTACGTCTCAGGAAAAGCACTAGATAATGCAACGACAGGAAACTAAGTGGAATGAGAAGCAGGAGAGTTTCTGTCCCTCTTTATACACGTGGAATGTTGGGAGGTGAGTGTGCCCCCATATTGTTAAGTACATGAGGGGGCGCAGCTTATTGGCCAAGGGGCAGAGCTTGTCCTTCTTTGGCCCCTCAAAACACTGGGAGGTATAAGAACCCCTATCTTCCCTGCTAGTCTCAATATGGAGGAGGTGGCAGGGGATGTCCCACCCTGCACATGCTCAGTATGGGCATCTCCACAGCTGGCAGCCTCTCCAGCAGGGGAGGAAAGGTGGGGGAAGGTCAGCATTCACAGAGCTGTTTAACCTTCCCTTCCGGGTCTTCTCCAGTGTATACATTGCATAGTAGCCAGCCTCCTTTCCCAGGGCAGAAGTAGGCAAACATCTGGCAGCAGCCAGTCTGATGGTCAGCTGCATCGCGGGCTAATGTGGGGTAAAGTCAACCAGTGTGGGTTAACATCTCATGGGACCTTACCCTTAGACTAGCACAAGGCTGAATTTGTGCCAGGGCTTAATCTTGCCACCTCTTTCAGACCTTCTCACTCTCCTCTGCCAGACCCCAACCATGGCTCCATAGAGTGTGATGGGAACTGCTACTGCTGCTTTGCCACTGATTAGCTGTTTGGTAGCATCACCAGCCTCCAGCTCTGCCCGCCCATCAAGCTTTATCTGAATCAGGGGTAGCAACACAGTGTTGAGGATGCTTCTGGGGTCAAGCAGCGGGACTTCCAGGGCAGCCATGAGCGTGAGAGCCCCCCTGACCCCATTTATTTTTAATGAATTAAGAACTGAAGGAGCAGTTCCCAAACCTTTAGTCTGCATGACCCCATTTTAAGATTTAATGATTCCTGCAACCTCAGATCATCACATGCCAAGTTAAATCAAATGCCATCAAAAGATCAAGTTAAATGCAATTTAATACCTGCAAACGTCCAAGTTAAATCAAATGTCATCACATGCCCTAACAAGCTCTCATATATTCATATCCCCCGACACACACACTGTTGGAAATGCAAGGGCTGTGAGATCATTGCATCCATTTGCCCAATGCAGAGTTTACAGAGGAGTGTGAGTAGTTAATCATCAATAAGCAGGCAGGAAGCATACTTAAGCTTAAGTAGCTTTATTAGGAAATACATGTAGGATAGGAAAGGCCTACATCTATGCTAAGTCCTAAGACTAGGTGTGTTCAAGAGGGAGGAAGGAAGCTCTCTGAGACACAAAGAGATGAGAAATCTCCTGGGGAAGGAGATTGACCAATCAGGTCCTGACAGGAGTAGGACAGATAGGATGGGGGAAGGGTTCCCTGATCTGTCTGTCTACTCCTGGTGTTTCTAGCAAACAAACAGGATGAGGTGCTTAGGGGGGATGCAACCAAAGGAATGTATTTCCAACACACACACACACCTGGAAAAACAACAGCATCTTCTCTCTTCACTGCTGTTGGCTACCTGGGCTACTCACTATTGACTATGGAGTCTCCCAGCAGTTAAGGGAAAATGGCAGCAGCCCCCTAGTGGCTAGGAGGTTCAAATGCCACTGGAAAGCAGCACACTAGAGCTGCAACCAGGCCCAGGCATCCACAAAAGTGGGCAACCCTGAGAATCTAGGGTGCACGTCTCAACCCAGATGTCTTTGCACATTCATCAGTGACCAAACGTGACTTGACAGGCTTTCTAACATCCTTGGATGCCGACTTTCCAGGACACAAATCAAAGCCCCACTTGGCTCCTGCCTGAAGCCACTCTCCGGGCTGACTCACCCACCTGGCTGCTCTTCGTCACCAAGCTTCCAGCTGGAAAATCAATGGGCAAGCGGCGCACCACAGTCCCCAAAGCAGGGTTGTGCGTCAGTTGTATGCGGTTCATGCATGCAATACCTTCAGTCTGGTGGGTGCAGCAGGAGAGGTCCTTGCTCCCCTCCTCCTCAGCTCAGAACATGTGAGTGGGAAGAACCTGGCTCAGCTGAGCAGCAGCAATATTTAATTGGAGATATTATTTACACAGTATTTACATGAGAATGTTACGTACGTGATGTATGTTAAAACGTAAAAGGGTATATAAAGAAGCTCTGGAAAGGAGTTAATGGTTGGTGCTTTTACCATCAAGTGCTGGATTACCCCTTTTGCAAGAGGTTAGTTTTCTTTCTTATATGGCTATATATTTTCTTGTATTTCTTCATTTATATTTTCATATGTATTTCTATCTATATATAGAATTGAGATAATTGAGATATTTGTATTTGTTCTGATTTCATATTATGCACTTGTATTTTACTTAGAATATGTTTGAATCCAGATTTATTACTTTAAGTTCTTCTTAATGTAATTTGTAATCAATTCTAACTTCTTGAAGTAAAGTTAGATAGAGGAAACCGTGTCTCTGTGTTCACTGAGGAAAGATTTCTCTCTCAGGCTGAAATAGCATCTCAGTAAGAACCAAAGTTCAGATCCTGTTCTGAATCCTAACTTTTCCCCGGGACTAAAATCAGTTTACATCTGTCAGGTTATACACTAGAGCAGGCGTGGGGAACCTCCAGCCCACGGGGCCATTTCCTCTGGCCCGCCAACCTGACACCCTTCTTCAATGTTGTGCAGCCCGGCGCCCACCTCTCTGTGGCCACACACACTCACTCACTGTAAAGCAAGCCCAAGCTTGCCCGAGCCCCAGCACTAAGAAGAAAGGGGAGAAAGAGAAAAAAACAACCACCTGCTACTCACCAACACACTGTTCACCTGTTGGGTGCTCCAATGATCCCGCCTTCCACAGTGCCGCTCATGCCAGGTCCAGCCATTTCCTGAATCTGGCATGCTGGGAAATATAGTCCCTGCATATCAGATCTCAGATTCAGGAAATGGCTGAGGAAAATTTACAAGCAGCAATATCGGCGGCAGCAGCAGCAGCAACAATGTGTATGTAAATTTAATTGAATGAGTCTGTGTGTTTGAGTGTGTGTGTGTGTTTGAATGAATGTGTGTGACTGTGTGTGTGTGTTTGAATGAATGAATGCATGTGTGTTTGAGGAGGAGAATCCTTGACTTTTTTCAGTGTACCCATTAATTGATTTTGATTAATCTTAATTGTTTTTAATTAATTTTAATTATTTAAATTAGATGTGTTCATTAGTCTTACATAGTTTTAATTTATTATAATTGATTTTGACACGTGGCCTCTGGGGTCGTTTGGGGACCGAAAATACGGCTCCCAGGCTTGAAAAGCTTCCCCACCCCTGCACTAGAGTCACTGCAGCTAAAGGGAAGTGGGTAACAAACTAAACCAGACTGGCCATTCCATATTCATGGTGGGAATTCCCTACAATTCCCCTCCGGTTGATTACAGCAGTGTCTTAGGCTGCCTTTAGACATGTGTGAATCATGCCGCATATAAAAATCCCTCGGGTGGGGTTAAACACGACGTCTCGCACATTATAGCCAGCCGCACATTCTTTTAAAACCGTGAAGTAAATACGTCAATAGTTTGCAGTCTGAAAAGAATGTGTAACCAGCTTTAATGCGCAAGACGTCAAATCTAAACCCCGCCCACAGGATTTTTACACACGGCGTGATCTCACGCCATGTGTTCACCGCACACGTGCATCTAAAATCAGCCTTAGAGATCCATCTTTTAATTCCTGGACAATTAATTAGGAGATTCCAGGACAATCTGGTGGGTTGGCAATTCTCACTAGGCCCAGGAATCTACTTGCCAAAGTCGCTCAGTGCAGCGGACAGTAAATGTTTAAGTGCCCTATGAACCATCTTATTGGAGCTCACTGTACATCAAGGCAGAAGCTAGAAATCGGCTGTCATGCAGCAGTAGCTTGTAAATCGCTGGACTTTGTCTTATTGTTTGAGTGTACATTACTTTGAAGCCAAGCATGCTTGCATTGTGCTTGTGTAAAAGGAGCAAATGGACAACACTTGAGGTTAAAGTCAACTGTAACTGTAGCAGAGTGGGCTTGCCAGGTGTAAGTCCTGTCAGGATCAGGGCCCCCCACCCAGTAATCGCAGTCTCTTAGGGAAATGGTTTATAGAGCTGGGAGCAGCTCTATAAACTATTTCCTGAAACCTCCACCAGTTAGTGCCTAGACATTAGATCAGTCAGGGCTCAAGTTCTCAGTTGCTGCCCTGCTCACTTTCTGTGAGCTCCTTGTTCCCATTCCCAGCAAGATCCAACTCTGTCCCTGGGCTTCTCTTCTCCAAGGGGCCTGCTTCCTTTGTGTCCCATACAGCGCTGAGCTGTTCCCAGCTCTGGCAAGTGCCACGCCCTTACATGGCAGTGTAACAATTAAGCACAATCCTCCTTCCGGCCTAGCGCCTGCAGCTCTGCTTGTGCTGCCTCTGTACTGGCTCTAGCTGCCTTAATGGGTAACATACTACCAAAGCATCCTTTTGTCCTTTCCTGTATTTGAGTCATGATCATACCTCTCTCTCAAGCCAGGACATCCCTAATTTCACAACTCTTTTGTTATGTGTCCTGCAGTCCCAGAAAACTGCTGTGAAGTCCCAAATTAGAAAGTGAGATGAGAGAGCAATTTGCAAGTCATCAGCGGTACAATGAGTTGAATTCTCCAGCCTTAAAGAGACAGACCAGCCAAATAGTTTCCCCCAGATTAGTCAGGCTAGTTCAGCCAAATAGTCTGCCCCAGGCTAGATAGGAGAGATAAGGGACTCTGTATAGTTCTTTCTGACTCATTAACAACTCTTCGCCTTTCAGGGAGAAGAATAGGGTTTTCCAACACCTGGGAGAAAATGGCCAGTCTTTGGGATAAAAAAACCCCTCCATTTGGGGCAATGTAGAGCTATGATTTCTAAGCATTTCTCCCCCCAAAATCAGCTGGCCAGGGGTTCAAACCTGGCCCTTGTAAGGGGCTAATGTTGTGTTTAATTTTCTTTTTTAAAATAATAGCAATACAAAATTCTGACCAGTCTCTCTGTTAGGTAATGGAATGTTGCTAATACCGGCCCATTAGAAAATACTCACAGTACCTCATCTGTCAAAGAATCCACACAGGAGAAATATCTAGTGTCTTGTCTCCCCTCATCTCTTAGATGGTAAGCCCTTTGGAGGTTGGGACCTGTCTATAACTATTAATTGTACAGCACCAGGTACATCGCTGGAGCTATAGAAATAACAATAATAATAATAATAATAATAATAATAATGAGCGTGTGGGGGGGAAAGCTCTACTGGCCAAAGGAGAGTTGTGTGAACTGTAAAGTTAATTGAGCATGGGAGTGTCGGGGCCAAGCAGTTAAGAGAAGTTCTTTGATAGACCTTGGGCATAAAGACTGGCAGGACAAGGTTTTAAGTCTGGCTTATGAGGTTGTTGTATGGATATGCATGTCCTTTAAGTTTTTAAGTCTGGCTTATGAGGTTGTTGTATGGATATGCATGTCCTTTAAGTTTTTAAGATTGCTTTCTTTTTTAAAAAAAGTGTTTTTAGCCCAGCTTCATAGTTAAGGAATAGACTACTCTGAATGTGCATAAATGCACCCCCTAGCACACATGTGCGGAAGGGGGGGCGCCCGTGGGAACACTGCAGTTGGGGGGTGGGGGTGCGTACGCGCTCCCGTGTTCCACCCACGCACGGAGCAAAGGGCACCAATTCTGGTTGCTCCATGCATGGAGATGGGTGTCTGCCCGTGGGAACGGCCGCACACCCACCTTCATCACACACCCATTCCCCCACCCACCCTGTGTGAAAAGGGCCTATATCCCACATTTTGAGAGTTATTGTCCCTCATTTCAGAGCTGCGAGGTTGAGAGGTATTATCAGGGTGTCAAGTCAAGTAGTTCTTAACAGACTCCAGCAGTTAACTTCACTCCAAAGTTACCTGCATCTGCTCATCCAGCAGCTTGCTTGGATCTCTTTTTTCCATTCTCATAATTGTTACATTTCCAGCCTGCTCTCAGGAGGGGCTGCAGCTTCTGTGGGTCCAACTGAAGCTCTCTAGGAGATCCAGTCCACTCACTGGACTGAGTGGCCATTTTGTCCAGAATGGCATCTTTCTGGAGATGGTACTGATGGATCCACTACCCAATAGGTTCTTGGGTCTCCCATACCTGCATCGTAAGCCCCAGACTGTGACTAAAATTGTGGGGAGGGGAAGAAGTGTCCATGATCTTCTGCCCTGGGAGACACACTACAAATTACAAGACCGGTAGGTCAGGATTTTCAAATATGGGAATCCAAATAGAGACTCCATCCTCAGTACATATCTATCTAGGCACATGTCTGCACTTTAGAAATGCTGATGAGCACTTGATTTCATCAGGATCTAGAGTTGCAGTTTGACCTGAGACTCCCATAGGCCAAACTGGAGTGTCAAGGACCAAATCCAAGAACCGGCACCCTTAGCAAGAGCTGATGGCTTCTCAGGTAGACAGCTAAATATGAATTTAAGGCACCTGCATTTTTGTGCCTAGTTTTGACAATCTTGGCTTTAAAGTATGTTATTTCTTTTTGAAGGATGCTACTTACTTTAGAAAATATTCCTGATAAATTTTGACTGACCACATCTTTCACAGAAGAATATCTTCAAAGGATACTTATTTTCTATTTTTTCTAGTGAGATGTTGGTATTGCTGACATGCACTCATCTCTAATTTATACTTCATTGCAGCAATTTACACTGTTTATTTCTTGAATACATTTTTAATAGTATTGTTTTTGATCTCTCTCAGACTTCCTGGCAATGCCAGCAGCCATTTCAGTTTGCCTCTGTGTGGGAGACAGGTAACATCCCGTCTGTATTCTCGTGTGGTCTTTGTGGGCATGTCGGCCTTTTCTGGATGTATCTAAATTGAATATTGTCACTGTGAGCTGTGTGTGATAGATAGCAAGCTTCGCAGTGCTGTGGTGATTACAGACCATTGTCTCTACCCTTCATAGAGGGGTAAAGAATTTTAATTTTCCTCATCAGCCACAGCTTGAGCAAAACAGAGCCAAGGAAAAGAGATATTAATTATTAATAGCTACTGTCATTATGCACATTGGTCAGACTCTGCATGTGAATTAAACACAGTATAACTCCCCATATATCCAGATCTTTCTTTATTCTAGCCATGCCTTATATCCTCCTTCTTTATTCTGGACATGCTTTATTGTCTGTTATTATCTGGACACCTTTCTAATCTGGACATATGTCCCCCGAGGTGTTCAGATAGGTGAGGTTATACCGTACAGTGAATGCCCAACAGGTCAATCAGAAAGTCTTTATGTAGGTTATTTATTTACTAGTTTCCCTTTAGTCTGACAACCGGGAACCCTGTGTTATTAGCCAGAAATTATACCTGAACATAACAGGCTTTCAAGAAGAAACTTTTAAAATGTTTTTCTTTATTCATTTTACTGAAAAGCGCATTTTAATATCTCCCTGCTTCACCATTTATTAAGTTATAATGAAGATCTTTGCTATTAACTTGATGTAGCAGGGCCAGACTTGGACATCATGATCATCTGTGAGTACAACAGCTGCATTAGCAGTTAGTAGTGGTGGGACTCTGAGAAAAAAATTGGCTTTGGTTAATTGTGGTTTTGGTTCTCATGTATTTCAGTTCTCGTATCAGTATCAGTTGTACTGGATCTTTTGCAGTTATTTTTGTATCGGATTTTTAACATTGCGGTTTTCCCATTGAAGTCAATGGGGACAAACCGCAAGGTTAAAAATTTGATACAAAAATCAATGCAAAAGAACTGATACAACCGATACCAAAAAACAACCAAAATTTCGGATTAATCCAAAATGGCGTTATCGGGGACTTTCAGTTCTTTCTGAAACCGAAAGTCCCATCCCTAGCAGTTAGCCTTGGGAGGGCTGTAAAAAATATGCTCCCTTCACTGGCCAGGCATAGAAGCCTACCTGTGAGCTCGTGAGTCAGAAAAGTGGCAACACCACACTTACCAAGCAGGGCATGCACAGTAAGATAAAGAAAGAACAACTAGCTTGGACAGACAAAAAACAGCCAATCAAGGAATATTGTGCACCAGGGAATAAAAATTAGGACTCTACTTGTACATAGCGTCCAACAATTTTTGAAAAAAAATCTATCCTAGATCTCCCTATCGCTGTCTGCCAAATGTTCAGCTAAACAAAAAAGTTTTACATTGCCTCTGTAAGATGAGAGCAGGTTTGTGCTTAAATGAACCTTTGGGGAAGGGAGTTCAATAATTGTAGGGCAGCTACCGAGAATGTCTCTCGGTGTGCCCTGAAGTACAAACTTGAAGGGAAAATGTTACACTGGTGAGAGGAGGCATGGTACGGGCAGGGGGAGGGATAGGGTTGTGTGGGATTGGGTGGAGGGGTTAGAGAGAGGCTTAGTGGGTAGGGTTGGGTTTTTAAAATTATGTTTACATTACATTTTTTGTGTTTTTATAATGGCATTGTCAATGGGTATTTTCAGATGTTACGAGATCACAGTGAACCACGGTGAATACGCACCTGTGGTCAATGTGTCTCGAACGTCTGTTTGGCGGCCGCCAGATGTTCGCCACGGTCAATACCCGCATGGGGTCAATTTGAACCACACTTCCCGGGCTAACGGGGGGAATGTCCCGGGAAGCGTGGTCAAAGAGATCCCCAGCGGGGACCAAACAAAAGTAACGTCTGGCCGTGGTGAATCCGGCCCGACGCGGCAGCCACATTGGCCCCGACACCCGCCCGTCTCCCCAGAGGGCGGCCAGCAGGAGCGTGGAGGGGGCGGGGCCGTGCGGCCGCATGTTGCGCCGTGCGGCCCCGCCCCTACCAGATTCCCCGCCGGGATCCCCCCGGCACGTCTGTTACAGCGTGACAGAGTGACCCCGGCGGGGAATGAATGGGGTGATTTCGGTACGGGGCCAACGGACCCCGTAACGTCTGAAATCACCCAATATCTTGGTTTATAATATTTGCCGTTTTTACACGTGTAAACGGCCGGCGGTGGGTGGGGGGATGGGTGTGCTCCAGGTGTGTGCCTGTGTAAACACCACGGGTGGTGGGTGTTTGTGTGTGCGCGCTCCCGGCACACACACACACACCTATACCCATCACTCACCCATCTCCACCCATGGGGCCCTCCGGAAAACCAGAGGAGTCCCCGTGGGTGGAGATGGGTGGAGATGGGTGGGTGTCCATGTAAATGGCATCTCAAAGGTCAAATCACAATGGGATATAAGGGATATACACATAGGTATAAACACTAGGAGGCACCAAAACAAAAGAGCTCCCTAAATCCCCCTGCCTTTTAAAAAATAAATAATCATATTAAGTCCCTCCCTTACAGTGATATCAGGAGACTCCACTGATGCTCCCCCAACTCTTTTCGATGTTAGATCCTTTAAGACCAAACATTTTGCATGGGAGTCTGTTATTATTTTTTTCCTCCCCCTTTGCAGAAAGTATTAGCATTGCAGACAAGTTTAGAGGATGTTAAGTCTTGGCTTGCTAACGGGAGTCTCAAAGATACTGCAATCTGGTCTCAGTATAATGAGCCCCTTTGTTATATTTAAATACTATCATACTATCCTATATACAGCAAAGCGTTGGAATGTTTTATATTAACAATGCACCAGCACTAAAACCTCAGACAACTCTAAAAAGGCACTAATTATTATTATTAGTGTTTTACACTAACAATAAATGTCAAATGGAACCCTGCAAACAAATAACTACCTGTCACAAAGTGAATGAAAAGCAATCTTAGTAAAGTGAATTAAAACCCAAACAACACAAAACTCAACAGGCAAGCACTAGCAGGGTGGTTTAGCTGCGTGGCTGATGTCGCTCCTGTTATAAGAAGAGCAGTATGTCCTTGGCTGTGACAGTCCCAATAGTCATGTCTTTTCATTGACACATAGGGCACCTGGTTAGTGGGAGGTGTATAAGCTGATATCAACTGAAGTGCATCAGCTCTAAGAGACACTTAGTCATGGCAAATGGAAATTGGATACCAGCAAGGATTTAGCTGTTTTATTTATTGTATTGGCTGCGGGACAGAGGGGGAAGTGGTGGGGGCATTATCAGTGAAAAATTAAAGTTGGACAGCGGCGTCTGTATTTGTTTGGGTGACATATTTCTCTTAAATTTTTCAAAGTACTTTGAGTCTGTCTCCCAAAGACTTGTTTTTTATATATAAATTGTACATTTTATTTCTCAATCTTCATTTATCTTTGATATCTGATTGACATTTTCAGGACACTGTAATCCTTCCTGTTGAAGGAAGCTCTGACAGTGGCAGCGCTGGCAATCAGCTTCAGAGAGCTCTTCGCAGTCTTGCTCTTACGACAGGGATCAAGTCTATGACTTAAGCGCTGAAAAGAATTAAGGTCCGGGAGGGACGAGGGGGTTGGGATAAACTCTCTTGGTGGTAGCCTCTGCTACTGTCATGTCCTCATTTTGCTAAAGGCAGAGCTTCAGGGCCTGTCTCAAATGTAGCATCCTCCAGTGCAAAGCGGGAATAATCCCAAAGAACTCAGCAGAGTAGCATGAATGTAATAATGTGAACGAGGTGAGAATCTGCCCCTTTCCCCCCACCTCATCATTCAAACCTGAGGTGTAATTTCGGGTCCACCAATGGGTCTTTTGCTACTGAATTTAGGGAAGCTGGGATTTTACTGTAGGAGTTTAAAATCACAACTAGGGATAGGTTCACAGTCATTCAACCTGTCTTGAGAGGTCAGGTTTCCTTTACTGATTGGGAGACTTTAAACATTCATATGTCAGAAGCATCTGCATCCGTTGATGTTTCTCCACAGCTCTGATCCAAAAATCAGGTTAAACATCTCCCAAAAAAACCAACAAAGTTCTTCCATCAAATTTCTCACATTTCCTGCTTATATAGTCTCGCTTGCGCAAGTAAAATGTAGAGGTGCCCAAAAGTGAAGGAGAAAATTATTAACTGAACTGTATCACACAAGATTTAGCTGATGTTATGTGACTCATTTGAACAAGCTTGGCCAATGGCCATGCACAGTTTTCCTACTCTTGGAATGCGCATCCATCTTTAAAATATTGGTGGCTTATGAAGTGGGACTACTGGCAAATGAAAGCAGAGTTTGCACACTGGAGCCAGTGTTAGTTCAAGAATGCACAAATGTATAGGGACCTCCGTTTTTTGTTGTTGTTTTAAGTAAAACCTCCCAGCCCTCCCCCACCCCCACCCTCTTTCATCTTGGATTTGTTTCTGACTGGGGAAAAAAAAGATGAAAGAAGACTCATGCTCACAACAGGATCATGACTGAAGCAATCTGTGTTATGATTAATCTTCAGTACTTGCCAAATCATTCTTGGTAGTCTGTCTGTCTCTGGATGTGAATAATAGAAGCCACCTAACATTCATCTCAGGATGAAGGAGTGAAGATGGCTGTACTCAAATTTTGTTATTTTTTCTCCAAAATACTCATCTTATTTTCTCTTCAGACACCCACCAAAATGCCCTCTTTCTGAATTTCAAAATACTGTTCAATATGTGGCACATGCAATGGAGTATATTTTTAATCACAGTTAACTGGGCAGCAACTCTCTCATGCACAAAAATAATAAATAATAATATTTTTTATATAGCACCCCCCCTGCCATGGCACTCGGGGTGCTTCACATAGAACTAATTAACACAACCTTTAATCCTCACAACAACCCTGTGAGGTGGGTTAGGCTGAGAGAACATTGTGACTGGCCCAAGGTCGCGTTTCTGGCTAAGGCAAGACTTGAACCGCTTATATTTAAGCCATATGTGAATTTTGAAAACTTTGTAATAGGCAGTAGAAAACAATTAATGCAAAGCCAAACTTACAGCTGTATATAAAACTTGAAAATGATTTTTATCCTCACACTGTTCTTAGCTAACTATCCTTTTATGTCCCATTTGTAAGATTTAAACAACAGTGTCAACCTGTTTTTTCAGTATCTACCTACCTAATTATCTCTCTTGTCTTCCCTTTTCCCTGTCTTCAAAGCAGCTGGAATGATTCGAAACATTCTGTGACATCACAGCAGCTCAGCCAATCTCTACAGTGGATTTAGCAGGTAGGCAATTTTTAGCCTATAGAACAGGACAGGGGTGGACAAAACATGACTCGTCGTGAGCCACATCCAACTCTCAGGAAGGGCCAGTCTCAGGTCCCACTCTGCCTTGTTGGTCCTTTGTCTTATTTCATTGCACCCAAGTTTCAGCAGGCGAATTACAGCTGTTCTTCAGAATTTCAGTAGCCAGGACCACAGAGCACCAGCTGTGCCAGACAATCACAAAACAGGAAAGCCAGGAAGGGGTGAAGCTCAGTCTGGGAGCTGCTTTAAAAGAGCCTGAGTGCATGTGTGTGCGTGTCTTGTAGTTCTCCACCATATGGAGACTTTGATAGACAGCTCTTGAGGTTGGGGGTCTTTGCCCACCCATGGAATAGGCTATCTACTCTCAAACGCCATGCAACTCAGCTGGTTCAATATTTGATAGGGTATGCTTCCTATAATAACGATGCCAACATTCTACTGTCTCTCCAAAGCCTGGCTTTCCAGGGATGATAGGAAGTTGTGACAGAAGGCACAGATCTTGCATTGACAGGTCAGCATGTCTACATGAGAGGTTAACACATATTGGAAAGGTTTTTTTAAACATATAATTCTGGGTTAGCTAAAAAAAAATGTTTGAACACATCCTTGGCAGGGGTAGTTAACATGTCTTTAAACACCTGCTGCCCTACTTACATTATATGTCCATATCATGTGGGTTTTACTGCAATCACAAAATTCAGAGCAGTTCCACCTAAAGCACTAAAACAGTCCTAAATAAATAAATAAATAAATAAATAAAATTAAGGCTTTTGTCAATGCTCATAAACATGTCACAAAAGCCTTGGTTTCATCCTAACCATAGGTAGCTGGCAAAAATACTTGGGGAAGGGTAATGACTTGAGTACCTGGTTCCAGCCCAACCCACTGGTTCCAGAAACCCCATCCCCTGCCCCCTGAAGTCCTACCCCTTAAAATCCCTAATCCTCTGAAAGCCCCATGGCTGACAGTCAAAGGGAGGGGAACTCAGAGCAGGCTAGTGACCAGGTAGCATCTAATTCTCCCTATTAGGTTCAGTTCCAGCTAAACAAATAGTAGCCACTTTTCATTGGATATCATTTTTAGATATTTCATATTGTTTAATTGGTTTATTTCAGTATTTTGGAATCTGAGTTACTTGTTTCCATGGTTGCAAACGTGTGAGAGTGCTAATAGTGCCAAAACAAAGCAAACCAAAACAAGCAAACCAAAATAAAAGAAATAACCAAAATGAAGTATTTTAATAAGCTGATATGTGAATAGTAATTTTTTGCAGGTATTATTAGGATATCTGCAGGACTATCAGAAAATACAAATAACATACGTGAATAATAAATGCACTATTCCTTTCACCCATAGTGTGCATCCATTCTTAATTTAGTACTTTCTGGTTTTGTTTAATAAGGAATGGTCACTTCCAATTTTTCTTAAATACTGTACCTGTAACAAAGTCCCCTCTGCGATTGCAGCGGCGGGGGTTTGGCGGCGCCCCTTTTTCCCTCCAGCCAAAGGAGGCGAGGAAGGAGCGGCCGCAGAGGGTGGGAGGCGGAATGAGGCCTTGGTTGCCCAGGCAGCCACAAGGGGAGCGCACCCGGGACTCTCGCGAGAGTCGGAAGTCCCGGGCACCATTTTAGGACTCCCCACTCACCACCTCATTCGGCCAGGTGGGAGCGGGGAGACAGGACGTGCTTCGAGGCAGCACCTTTGGCAGGCTGCTTGCTGCGAAGCACGAGGCCCGACGGGTGAAGCGGGGCCCGAGTGGAACCCCCACCCACCCACACGGGACATCAAGGGAGTCTGTCCCCAGAAGTGGGACCCACGTGGCTGCAGGGTGAAGCTGCGACAGAGGCTGAGCGAGGTCGGATTCCACCCCCCTTTTTCGGTATACAGGTGGTGTTTCCCCACAGAGGGGGAACGGCCCGGGGCGGGGTGGGGAATTTGCCCGGCGCCCTGTGGGCATTAAAGTAACCCCACGGTTGGTGGGAGAGCCGGGTCGGGTTGTGGGATTGCTGCCGCTGCCCCCCCCAAGAAGGCAGACGGGTGGGGGGGGTAATTCGACCGGTGCCCTGGGGGTTGTTCCCCCCCCACACACAGTGCACCAAAGTGACCCCAAGGTTGGTGGTGAAAGCGGGGTCAGGCTGCTGGGATTGCCACCCCCCCCCAAGAAGGCAGACAGGTGGGGGGGTGAGAATTGGCCTGGCACCCTGGGGGTAGTTCTCCCCCTCTCCCACAGTGCATCAAAGTAACCCCACGGTTGGTGGGGGAGTGGGGTTGGGCTGCAGAGATCACCGCCCCCCCCCCAAGAAGGCAGACTGGCCTCTCCATGAGGCTCGAAGGAGTGAGAGGGGCTGAGTGGGGCCTGATTGCCCCCCCCTCCTCACTTGGCACATGGTTTCTCCCACGGAGTGGGGGAAAGGGTTGGGGTTTTTTGGGTGGGGAGTCCTCTGGCTTCTGGGGTTCCCCTGCCAAGCACGCACTCAGGAGGAGGCCGGCCTGTGAAGCAACTGAAGGCCAAGCAGGCCTCCACTAGAATTAACCCCGTGCGCAGGGGAGTCAGGCGGGCTCACCCCCCCCCAGCAAATAAAAAACCCGGGGATCTGGAGAGCTGTGACACACACACCCCGGGCAGCTAAGGGAGGTCCTCTTCCCCCCCTCTCTCCCTCAAGACCTGGTATGAAGGTCAGAAAAGGAAGGGACCTTATTGAGATTGCCGGGAGGGCCTCACCCTGGTGGGCAAAGGGCACTATGCCCCCTCCTCTGCGAAAAGAGGGGTTATAAGGGGGCCTGATCAACCCAACTTCACCCTCCCCTTAGGACAGGGGAACACTGCAGGACAGTCCTGAGGGATCCGCTTAGTCCCCCAGTGTGGTGTCTCAGCAGAGGCATTAGGAGCAGCAGGGTGCCAAAATGCCCCCCCGCCGTAAGAGCCAGAAGAAGGCTCAGGCAAAGAAGGTAAGTAAGCCCCCCCAAAAAAAGGCCAACCCCAAAAGGCAGCAGCAAGGCGAGGCCTCGCAGGCGGCAGTCCTCAGGGCCATGCAGGCCCAATTAGAAGGATATCAGGCCCGCATAGAGGAACTGGAAACAGGTCGCAGTGAC
>QEPC01004151.1:493770-533732 GCA_003113815.1 Sphenodon punctatus | reverse complement strand
TGGTGGGGCTACGGCAGTTGGCCAGAAACTGGGTGATGCCGTAGTGGTGGCGGGGGTCCAGTATGGTTAATAGGATTTTGTGGTTAGGTAGAGATAGAATAGATCAAAGAGTCATCTCCATAAGAGATGGGGGAATGAGACTTGCCGAGAAGCAGGGCATGGCTACAGCATGATCGTTTCCCTGGGAGGAATGTCAAAAGGGGTAAGGGCAAGCATGGCCCTCAATCTGATGACACCACCCTCCTTACTCAAGCCCGAACGGGCAAGTTGTTTCCCATTCGGCCTTTGCCAGGGCGCTGTTCGAAGGGGATGTTGTTGTTAGATGTTTATTCAATTTGGTGCTGGCATTGGAAGGCACGTCAAGGCCAGACACCTGTGATTTAATAATGTTGAAATGTAGGAGGAAAATACTGGACCCTGGATTTCTTAGAGCAATTCCACCAACTCGTCAGAACTATTGTTGATTAAAGAGTGCGGCCAGTTAAAATCCATGTCATGTGTTCGTGTCTCATTTCTCGGGGAGGGGTGCGTAGGCAAGTACTCCTCCTCCCAGCACTCTATGGTCCCTCTCCTTCCAGGTCAGAGGGCTCCCAGAACAACTGTCTCTTCAAGGGAGGGAACCAGACTCAGAATGTAGACTTTCACTTCTAAGGTACAGCTGTTCTGGAATTATTTTTGTTTCCATACAATGGAAACCTCTAGGCACTGCTCTGCTGGGGAAAGGGTTATACATATTGGAAAAGTGTAATCATATCCTCCAACATCTCTCCCCTCCCCCCCAACCTTAGTCTATCTATTATTCATTTATTATTATTTATATTATTTTATTCAATCAGTCTTCCTAGGTCTCCCTCCATCCTCTTTATTTTCTTGATCATTTATTTCTGAAACTTTTCAAACCTGTTGGTATAGATGAGGTCTGACCTTATAGACAAGGGCATTTTAGAGATAAACAACATTTGTCTTGCCTTGCAGACAAACACTTCTGTGAAATCAAAAATAGGATTTGCCTTTTTAGCTGCTGCATCGCAGAAAAGGAATTACTTCTGTCTTCTGTCCCCTTTTGATGGAAGCAGCATACCAGTGGTACAGAAATCTGTTTATAATTACTAGTGCATCCTGTGCGAGGTCTTCAGCTTATAAAATAGAGGCACCCCTACCCAACTTAAAATAACATGTCCCCAAATCCTTTGCCTTTTTCAGTGCTTAGCCCCCGTTTGAAACTTAAATCTAACTCTGCAACTCTAGAAAGCAAAATTGATATGAAAAGTATATTGCATACTATCCATCATGATTCCACCTGCAGATAGCCAGTATGGTGTAATGGCTATGGTGTTGGATTTTGACCTGGGAAACCAAGATTCAACTCCCACTTTAGCCATGAACTCCCTGGGTGGCCTTGGGCAAATCACAGTTCCCCATCTGTAATAAATGGGAATGTGTCTGTCTCTCCCTGTATTCCCCTCACCCTTGTCCACTTTAGATTGTAAGCCCACTGGGCAGGGACCTGTCTCTAATAATAATTGTAAAGTGGCAGGTACACTGCTGGCGCTATATAAATGCTTAATAATAATGTCATCCCACCTGAGGCCATAATCCATAGTTTGGGAACCTCTGGGGTGTGCCATAAACCAATCTCAGGTCCTGCCTTTCCATGTACAAGGGCAAATCTGAGAAGTTTTATTTTTATGTACTGCATATAAGCAAAGCCAGGAAACATTTATTTGATATGATGAGGCTTTGATCACTCTCCCCATGGAGCTTAAAATAGCCTGCTGGCAGTACCCATATAGCAGCAGAAATCTTGGCATGGGTATTTTATTTATTTGAATTTATTTTCCACCTTTTCCTGCAGGCTCAGGGCAGCTTACAAAAATCAATAAGAAAATAAACCATATCAAATTCCAATTAAAGCCCCTGCTCCCCTCTCCCCAAACCTATCTCCACCTACCAAAAGTCCAGCCAAATAAATTGGTCTTACATTGCCTTCTTAACATGTTCAGGCTTTGACAAATCTCCAGGAGAAGGGAGTCCTAAAGCTGTAGGGCGGCTATCATGCGGGGCACCATATGTTGTTGTATGGTGCCCTACACCACTAGTTGTAGGGCAACATATGTTGTTTGAACCTGGTGAGGTGGTGGAACATTCAATAGGATTCCCCCAGGTGGCCTATACAGACACATCAGAACATAGAGAGAAGGCAGTCTTTTAGATATGCAGGGCTGTAACAGGGTGGAGCCCTGCTAGGGTAAGTCCTTGCAGGATCACTGCCCACACAGTCCACAGTCTTGTCTTCTCCTTTAGTTCTCTTTATTTACAGTGTCAATCCCCCTTCCAACATATATTGTTAGACACATTCCCATTAACTATACATCTAACTTATCTATATTCCTGCTTGCCTCTGGTCTGGCCTATTGTCTGCCAGCCAGGTTCTCTTCCTCAGCTGAGAGACCCTCCCAGCTTGGCCCCTGTCAACTGGCTTCCAGAATTAGCCCTTTGGGGTCTTTCACTGAGTGATTACACCCAGAGGCAGAGCCTTCAGGCTTGCTGCCCCCTTCCCTAGCAGTCCCTCCCTTTGTGAGTGCCTCAGCTCACCTTTATAAGCTGAGGCTTCGCTGGCTTGCTCAACCATACTGAGCTGGAGCCACTCATCTGGCCAATGGCTGTCTCTGCTTTTGGCTCCTTAAAGGGCCAGTCCATCTTGCTCTCAGGGCTGCAGTGACTTACCCTGGTCCTGCAAGGACTTGTGTGACCCTGTCACAAGGGTGCAAGCTGTTAAGGGCTTTATAGGTCAAAACCAGCACCTTGAATTGTGCCTGAAACATTATTAGTAGCCAGTGCAGATTTTGGAGCGCTGTTATAGTCTGTTCCCAGAGACCCACCCCATTCAGACAGTAAGTCACAGTTTGCTATTCAGGTGGAATGACACTTCTTGAGAAAGCAGAGTCTAAGAACTTTCAACATATAGCGCTGGGTTGTGCCCCAAGTCATGTTTGATTTTTGCCTCTGCCACACACTTCCTGGGTAATTATGAAAGAAATTTTAAGTGGTGTCTGGGCATCTGAATCCCATTGACTTTGAATGGAAGTTGTGTACTTAAATGCGATTTGTGCCTTTCAAAATCCATTCCTCCATCACTTTGTGCCTCGGTTCCCCATCTGTAAAATGAGAATAATAATCCCTGACTCACGGGCATGTTGTAAAGTCGAGGAATACCTCAGAGATACTGAAAGTACCTAGACAGATACAGCTAGCCTCCTGCAGATGGGTGGGGGAGTAAGGGTCAAACTTTGACCAAGGGCACAGCCCTCCAGCCATGAAATCAGGGACCCATGTTCACTGTGTTTTCTCTATTGGGGGAAATGGGGAAAATGCAGCGAACACGGGTGACAGCAGCAAACTCTCATTGACCTTAATGGTGGAGGAATGTCCTACCAGAGTTGAAATAAAGTATCCTTGAGCTATGAAGGCAAGAGGCAGAAGGTAAACTAGGGGATGGAACTGGTCCTTATACCTATTCCTACTTGCTGATGCTGTGGAGGTAGAAGCATGACCTCAGAAAACCAGTCAGTGTGGCCTTGAGAGGCTTAGCACTGGAATGAGAGAGATGCTACTGAGACTTAGCAGGGGGAGTTCCTCATTGCATCTGACTACCAGGATTGTCTAGCAGCTGCACTGCAGGGACGTCTGCTACTACAGTAGTTGCTTTAGCTCCAGGAGTTGGTCTGAACTATCTTTTCAGTTGCAAAAAGATCTCTTTTCCATCTCTGCCTGAAGGAGTGAGGCAATTGGTCCAAGGGCAAGGCTGAACCAAAAAAGCACAGCTCTTCAGCTACACTCAGCAGGAAAGACAGGAGAAGGACTGGGGAGAGCTTTGGCCTATGGTTTCTTTGCTGTGTCTGCCTTTTTTCTTCTAGCCTTGGAGCTTCAGCAACACCTCTGAGAGGAATTTTTTGAACCAAAAGCTCAGGCTTGTCAACGCTCCTGCTTCTCTTTTAAGGGTTTCATAAAGCCTAAATGTTTATGTTATGAAGTGCTCCAAGTTCCATTTATTTATTTGTTTATTTATTACCCCACCTTTCCACCAAAGGCGGCTCAGGGCAGCTTACACCATTAAAATAAAATTACTGTTATTATTAAAATCATGAAACGTGAGGAGAATCTTGACTTTTGCTATTTTTAAAGAGAACAATTGTAGTCTTCACGGTTGCTAAGAAGAGCTTGAAAATATGGCTGTGGCGTGCAACCCTAAAGGCTTGGAAAACTGCTCAGTTTGTTAAAAAATGAATTGCTGTGGACCACGCCTGCCCCAGAAGCCACACACTCCCGGCCCAGAGCTTGTCAGAGCAGAGAAATAAACCCTGTTCTTCAGTTACCAACCCAACCACTAAATTAACTTGTCTATCTGCAGCCAATTATAAAACAGGAGTTCTTATGATTTCGTCTATAGGGGTAGAACACTGGGGCAAATTGCGGGTTCGGGTTTTTTTTCGGTTTAAAGGTTTTTACGGATTTCATTACGGATCCATATTTCAGTTCCATATTTAAATCCATTGAAACCTTTAAAACATTCCCCCCCCACCTCCATTCCCCAGGGCCCTATTACCCCCCATCCCCATCCCCAGGTAGGGTGGCCATACCTCCCCTTTAAAAGAGGGCACTTATGAAAAATACATGTTGCAGGGCTGCATTGGTTCCAGTGCAGCCCTGCACCATGTATTTTTCATAAACATCCTCTTTTAAAGGGGAGGTATGGCCACCCTACCCCCAGTGCCCTGGCATGTACTTACTGGCCTTGGAGGGCTTGATTTGAAGCTCGACCAGCCCAGTCCTGCTGTAGGGGCCTCCCGGCAGGTCCCTTACCATAGTGTGCTGTCAAGCTCCCTGCTCTGTAGTGTACATGTGCAAAATGGCTGCCACCCTTAACCAAAAGGGTGGCAGCCAAAATGACATCAACGCCATTTTGGTTAAGGGCGGTGGCCATTTTGCACATTCAGGCTGCAGAGCAAGGGAGCCTGCCAGGGTGCCCCCTCCCCAACCTGCAAAAAATGGATCAGAAAGTGGCATGCCAATTTATGCCTGCTTCAGATTAAACCATACCAGCGCAGGGGGTGGTGCAGGAAAGTCATTAATGAAAGAAAAAATAAACTATCAAGCGCTTTTCTGACATTTGTTTCCAATCCCAAAACATTCAATATCAGCCTTTACGGGTTTTCCGTATTTCAGGGTGCACACTTCTACTGGGAAAGGAACCTTTCCCAGGGCTTAACCCCCCACCCTGGAATTTAATTGCCGGGTCTGAGCCTTGGCAACCCCTCCTCCAAATTAAGCTGTGCTTGGAACAAAGGGAGCCCAAATTCTGTTTTGGGGTGTTCTTAAAAAAAATAAATTAAAATCATGATTTCTAAGCCCATCTCATAATTGTGACTATTATTTGCAACCCTATAATTCTGCCAATCCATTGAGAATCCAGAGGTAGAAACAACTGACTGGTTTTTCAGGAGGCAGGGTGTAGCCCCGTGCAAAGATTCCACAGATCAGGATCTGCCTCAAAGCTAAAAGGGATGGAAAAGTAGAATATAAGACAGACACATAGGGTGCAATCCTGTTCTCAGTGAAGTTAATGGCTCCTTTCCCATTGACTTGACTGGATGAAGATTGTGCCTGTAGAGACAGGCAGATGGATACATGCTGAAAAATATTTACTGGAAAAGCACCTTGGGGCCCAGCACTTCCATAGCAAAATTGCATTTTGTGGGCAAGCAAGAGTGTTTTTTCTTTTGCAACTGTGCATAGCGAATAATCTGGAATGTTATGAAAACAGTGAATTCATCTGCTCATGAATGGTGGGGATATTTTTGATATATATATATATATATTGTATTAAATAGTATGAATCCACTTCACCTGTCAGTGCTATTCAAAACACAAAATGCTGCATGAATAGGAAGGATGTTCTGGGATCTCTCAGATGATTACTGTTGCTAGGAAAACCACTTCCCGATATCTTTGTGCTCGGTGTCTGTGTCTCTCTTTGTGTACAGCCTTCAGTGACAGGCAAATTCATATCAAGGCATTGGGAAGGAATAGGAAAAGTTTAGAAATGTTTAAAGAACACTGCTTAATGTTAAAAGACGGATGTCAGCTCAAATAATAGTTAAGAGTTATGATTTCTTTTTGACGTGGGATTATTGATATCAAGCAGGAGAGAATTGCAGTGGCGTTTGTACAGACAATGTGAATAGGGTGCAGATTTAGGCTGCAGTTCTTACAGCAAACTTCTAGCGTCTACTAAATGAAGCTGATTTATTTGTATGTCGTACTAACAAACTGGCTGCCGTGATATAGTTCCCAATGTTGGTTTCTGAGTCACACGTAAAATGAAAAGAAGCAAATCTCAAGGAAATCTAAGTACTGCGTTAGCTAGATGGGGCTTCCTGACAATTGGCACAGCAAAGAAAAAAGATTATAATATGAATCCACTGTGTTTTTAAGAGCTGCATGTTATCTGAGTCCCAGACAGCGATAGGAGAAAATTGGTACTCTGAATATGATAGCATCAAGAATGATCAGTTTGGGAATTACTATGGAAAGTATAAGCCTAAAAAACCCGTGTCATGAAGTAGAATGTCTTCCATACAAGAATAATAAAACACTTTGGAAAAGTGGGTGGTGTTAACATCCATTTTAAAATGGGGAAACTGAGACAGTTCTTTATGTACCTATTAGATACTTATTCTGACATAATTTTGAATGGATTAAGGTTTATCAATATGAGGGATATCTCCCAGTGTTCATTTAAAAAGGAGCAGTGTAGACCAATTGTTGAAACAGATTTAATAGGAATTTCCAAAGATGGAATAAGAATTTTCAAAGAGGTCTAAGAAAATTAAGCACCCACTTCTGCTTGAATTACCAAGGGCTTTCAGATGCGAATTGTCTGTCTAAGGGCGTTTATACATGAGACGCTACCACGCAGGTCCATCCATGTGGTAGTGCCCATGTAAAAGTAGGGGTGGGTGGGCACACACTCCCGTGACCTACACACACACACCTACCTCCACCCACCTCCCTGCACGGAGCAACGTGGAAAATCTTGGGTTGCACTGTGCGGGCCCATGGGTGGCTGGTGGGTGGATCGGTGTGCACACCAAGTGCACACCCATCCACTGCCATTTAAACCCTCCCCCACCCACCGGAAGTGCATGTGCGCTCCACTGAAACACGCAGACCTGCCCCCCGCCCATTTAAAAACAACCTAAGGTTTTCAGCTTAAGTCTCCTGGATTCTATTAACTGTCATTGGGAGATGGTCACCTAATTGTCATGTTTGGCCTTTGAACATTTATTCCTCTACCCTTCATCTTTCCCATCTACAAACTGGAGATAAGCTATGCTGACCTAATTCAGAGGAGTGTTGTGAAGCTGCACTAATTGATATTTAGACAGAGATTTGAACATCTCAGCTGCAAATTGTTACATAAGCTATAGTATTTCTATTGGCTGATCCAATGGAAAAATCTCAAAAAAGTTAATTCCCTCCAAATTGCACCCACTTTGCATCTGTGCACATGGGGGGCTTAGTCTGGAAATGTCATCATTGGTGCTCCTCTGATTCAGAAGGCAACATCCCTGCAAAGCTGTGATATCTTTGACAGTTCCACTGGCTGGATAAGACAATTGGACAGAGTTGACAGCGTGGAGGATGGAACAGTTTAATCTCCTAGGTTTGGGCAGAACTGGCCTGATAGATCATCTTCACTCCCATGTGTTTGCAGGTAGCCTTGCCAACTATTCTAAGGAGAACAATGACTTCCATTGGGTTTTTCACCTAGCTTATCATTTTAGCAAACCAGATTCCTGCCAAGCCCATTTTCTTCTACCCCAACTCTAATTCTTTAACATAGCAGGAAGATATATTCTGTTCTCCAGAGTCTCTAAGCCAACACTTTAAAATTCTATGGGTGATGCTGAGTATCCTCCACTGTCATATATCTACAAAAAAAGTGGATTTTTGTTTTGGGGTTGTTGTTGTTTTTAGAGGAACTATCTGAACTATTTTAGTGATAAATACTTGTAGCTATCACAGAGAAGAGTTGGGGTGGGGCCACATGAGATGTTGTTCCACGTTGGGCAGCCTTATCCCACTTTGGGCAATGTCACCACACAATGCAGTGGCTCATATACACAGAAACCACCAGATACTTCACCCCATTTTGTGGCGGGGTGGACAACCAGCTACTAAGTGATGCGTCCTCAGAAAAAGACCAGGGATGCAGCACATAGTAAGGTTTCCCAAAGTGAGACAAGGCTTCCCAAAGTTGGTTAAAGGGCACTCCTCCCATGTGTCCACATCATGCATCCCTGCCAGGAGGCGAGGTCTGTGTATCGGGCCCAGAGGAGCATGCTCCTCCCACCACCTAACAGCTGATTATGGAGGAAGAGAGCCTGGTAAGAGCATGTGCCTTCTTCCCTACCACCTTCCCTGCTGATTGTGGGGAAGAGGGACCCGGAAAGTGCATGCACCCTCTTTCCAGGCCCCCCTTCCCTCTGCGATCAGCTCTTAGGTGGATGGATCAGAGAGGAGGCCTGGGAGAAGCATGTGCCCTCCTTCCCAGACTCCCCTCTCCCCAGTCAGCTGTTGGGTGCATGAGACAGGAGCACATGCTCCTCCCAAGCTCCCATCCCCCACAATCCGCTGACAGGCAGGGGAGGAGCACACACGTGCTCCTCTATCTCCCCCAACAGCTGCCTAGATGCAGTGGGCCGAATCCTGCAGCCCAGCAGGATTCTGGGCATGTTGCTCTTCACCCCATCCAAGGACGTGGAGGAGCTCGTAATGGCTGCAGGGGAGTGAACCATGTGACCAGCTCTTTCTGCCAGCCAAAAGTGCAGCAGCTGCACTTGCCTGGCATGGAGGGCATGGGGAATTAAGCCCACCCTAGCTCACATGGCTGTAACCTTGCGGGGCGGTGTTGTGATTGGGGATGTGATAGCAAGGCTGCCTTTGACTTTCAGCCTCTTTTACTGTTTGCTGCTCTCTCTTATTATTGTTAACATTGTTTATTATGTAGTGTTACAGGAGTATTTAGAGACCCCCAACATCCGGCCCATTGTTCTAGGTATTCTATAAACACATGAGAAGATTCCACAGTCAAAAAACCTCTAGTTTACAAGAAGAGTTAAGGCTCTTGCAAATGCAATCATGCACTAAAAAGATTGGAATTTACAAGTTAAGGCTCCCACCTTAACTCCCATGCCATGTTAGCAGTAAAAACATTGTACAGTCTCACATATTGTGCTCACTTGCAACTTAGGCTCCATGCACCCACACTTTGCCTTCATCTTTCAGCCCCAATCCTCTTCCTCTGCAGGTCGAGGGCAACACTGAAGCTGGGGACAGGAGGGCGTGAACTGCCTTCTCACCACCTCCATTTCCTATTTAAGAAATAGAGAACTTAAGAGTCCTGGCTCCTGCCCCTTCTCCTGGTTTAATCTACTTTGTCCCAATCCTTTAACAGAGAACCATGGACTCCTAGCTTCTAGTAGGGATGTGCACAGTAACTCTCTTTTGTTTTTGTTACTAATTTTGTTTTCATTATTAAAATGTAATTTGTTTTCGTTATATTTCATTGGCCTTCATTTTGTTTTTGTTTTTACTTTTACTTTCAATTTCCATTGGTTTCAATGGGAAACACATTTGTGGCTTTAGAGTTTTTATTTCTTCTTCAATTTGGATGATAATTGGCAGGGTTGTACCCCTAATGGAGGGCATAAAATGTTCCAAATATAAGAAAAATTAGATAAAGGAATCCATTTTTATAAGCAGTTGAAATTTGTTATTTTACAGAATTCTGTGTACACATTCCTGGATGTAAGAACTTTATCTGTCATATGATTTAGATGAAACATGGCAAGATTATACAACTCCCCAAGGGTACTATTCCTGCCATATTTCATAAGTATTGCATAAAGGGTTCCTATGTTATAAGCAATTTACTTGAAAATGCATTTTTGGCTGTAACGACTTTGTAGTCCAGCCTGTGTAAATGAAATTTGACAGGATTGTGTCTCAGATTGTCAGGATTATATCTGCCAAATATAAAAAAGATCTAATAAAGTGACCCAATGTTATAAGCCTCCACATGATCTGGAGAGTATGAGCCTATGCCAGGGATTCTCTCATGTTCATCACTGTGGTACAAGATGTGCTTGTGATGCTAATTGGCCAGCAGAAATGTCACCCATATATCATTTTCTGAAGAGGACACCCCAACACCTCTGCCTCACTTGTTACTGGGAAGTTGGAAGTATCTGCTTAGGAAAGAGCCAGTAAGGGATTCTCTTATGTCCTCTGTCACAGTGCTGAAGAATGTGATTGTGATGACAATTGGTCAGCCTGGATGTGTGAACCATGTCTCCTGATTGATGGGATGCTTCCCCCTGCCCTCCGCCTTGCTGCCTGAAGTCCCAGTTATGTCCCTTCTATGCCTGCCTCAGAGCCACTCAGGATTGGTCCTTGAAAGCTGGAAGCATGCAGTAAGAGAGGCAATCACATCTCTGTCCCAGCCAGGGTGTCTTTGAAATGTCAAGCCAATTGGCCAGAGGAGATATCTCTCATCTCTTCTGTTTGGCACAGGCTACAGTCTGGGTGGGCACCCCAGGTGTGTAGGGGTGTCTGTCAACTTGCAGAGAATGCCCCACCCTTCTACAGCCCTCTCCCCCCTGCCATGCCTGTCTTTGAATGGTACTGCATGTGCTATTTACCTGAATAATGAAAGTCTTCAAGAGAGAAACGTCAATTGCTTATAAAATTTCGACTTTTATCAAATCTTACTTCAGTTTGGCAGAGATTATCCCGAAGATCTGTGATACAATCCTTCCAAATTTCATGTAAAATGGATGGACAAAAAAAGTGTTACAGCCAGTAATGCATTTACAAGTAAATTGCTTCTAACATAATAACCTTTTATCCAATCCTTATGAAATTGCATAGAAATAGTACTCCTAGGGAGGGAGTATAACCTTGCCAAGTGACATTCAAATCCTATGGGAGACAAAGATGATACAGCCAGGAAAGTGTACGCAGAGTTTTGTAAAATAAAGAATTTCAACTGCTTATATAATCGTATCCCTTTATCCAATCTCTCTGAAATTTGGCACACAGTATGCCCGCAATTGAGAGTACAATACTCCCAAATCTCACCAAAATTGGATGTAAAACAAAAAGGTGCAGCCAAAAATGTTTTTTTCAGAGTTTTTTTCATTGTTCTTTCGTTTTCTTTATTCAATAACAAAAATATAAAATCCATATTTTCCCCCCATTATTATAATAACGAAAGTGAAATGCACACCTCTAGCTTCCAGCCTCTCCACCCCACTCTAATCCAGTAGGCTGCACTTGGTTCACAAGCTACTCAATAGTCCTTGTTCCTAGCTTGTTCTCCTCTTCCCTGCTCAGCTCTCAACCTTGTAACAGACAACCCAGAAGTCCTGGGTCCAAGTTGCCCCTCTAACCCTCTAGCCCCCGCTCCCTTCACAGAGAACTCACAAGCTCTGGAGAAATACAATGTTTATTTGTGTGTGTCATATGGAACCAAAGTAAGGGTGTATGGAATGACAAAAAAAGGAAAGAAAAACCAGGAGAGGAAGTGGAATAACAGGAAGGGAAGCTATTGGGGCTCAAAGGATAGGGTGTCAGCTATGGTAAATAGGTTGAACGATAGGAGTGCTTCCCCCTGGTATCCCATCAGTCTTCTGAATCAGTTATTTCACTCAGAACCTTGTTATTGCAACTATTTCTAATTCCTCCTGTCATTCCACCCACTTACTTGATCCTGCACACTCTTTGTATTTTCCCCTATCATTCCAACCATTCCACTTACTACATCTGGAAGGCATGATGCCTTCCTCATTATTTCAGACCCTCTTGCCTTCCTCACATACTCGCAAAGATGCAGCTGTGTTGTATTATTTCACAGTCACTTAACTGGATGTTGGAATGACAATAGTATTTAGAAATTGGCATTGCTGTTGCCTCCATTCCTTCCGATGGCCATTCCATTTAATTAATTTCAATGCATACCCACATTAAAGTTTAAATTAAACAATTGTATATGACTGTATTTACCCAGCTTCACTATGCTGTGGGAGGGCAGTGGGGACTAGTGGGTGAAATGGACAGTTGTGCACCATTAGTCAGCTGTCCCATTCTCCCCAACTGAAATGAAAAAATAGAGGGAAAGGAAGGGATGAGGGGACAGCTCATGCCCTCCTGTCCCCAGCTTCAGTGTTGCCCCCAACCTGCAAAGAGGAAGAGGATTGGGGCTGAAAGACGAAGGCAAAGTGTGGGTGCATGTAGCCTAAGTTGTAAGCGAACCAAATATGTGAGGCTGTACAATGTCTTTACTGCTAACATGGCACGGAGGTTAAGGTGGGAGCCTTAACTTTCAATTTCCATGTTTCTAGTGCAAGATTGAATTTGCAAGAGCCTTAACTTTTCTTGTAAATCGGAGAGTTTTTTACTATGGAATATCCAAGTTTTTTTGTTAAATAAAAAGCACCCCCCTGCCTTCACTCCCTTGTCCCCCCCACACCCAAAGAGCCCCCCCAACCCAGGTCCCTGGCTCCCCCACAACCCAAAACGCTCCCTCTGCCCTCACTCCCTTCCCCTCCACAGCCAAAGCAACCCCCTGCCCTTGCTCCCCCACCATCGCTCCCTTGCCCCCACACCCAAAGCACCCCCTGCCCTCGCTCCCTTGTCCCCCCACACCCAAAGAGCCCCCCAGCGCTCCCCCCCAGCATTCACCATACAGGAGGAGGAGCCGCTGCCACCAGGATAACTTTAAAAGTGCCTGTGGTGCGCACAAGTGCTTTGAGGAGCCACTGCCATGTTCCCTAGTAGTGTGGCATCCTGGGAAGTGTAGTCCCAGGATGCCACACTACTAGGGAACATGGCAGCAGCTCCACAAAGCACTTGCATGCAGCGCGGGTGCATTGAAAATTATCCTGGTGGTGGCAGTGGCAAGTAGAAGCAGTGGCAGCAGAGGTAGTGGCGTGATGGCAGCAACAAGCGTGGAGGCATTGTGCCTCCTCCCCCGCCTTCTGCCGAGGGGGAGGCTGGCACAGGCGGCAGCAAGGGTGGGGGAAGAGATCAGACTCCAGCACTGGCCAGGCTCTCAGACCACAGACAGAGGTGGTGGTGGCAGCAGGGATCGATAAACAGGATCCTGGTAAGGGGAAAGTTGGTAAATCGAGAAAGAGTATGTTGATCCCTTTTCTCCCACAGTGATGTTGGACTTTGCTCTGGGCTCAGTATGGACCCTGTTCTGTCCCAGCACTCATCCTGACCCATCTTTTACCCTGATCCTGCCTTACTGTTGATCCGGACCTCGTCATACTTGACCCAGGGGCTGAGAGGAGAATGTCTCCCTTTCAACTTTAATCACTCATACAGTCGTTGGATCCAAATTTTGGGAAGCAGACAGCCTCTCTGATTAGCCTACCTTTGGCAGTCCCTTTGATGGTTCCAAAATGGCCACCATAGTAAGCTGTAGCTTGCAACGTCAGACTTGGGGTGCAATCTTCTACCACTAAATTCAATGGGAGTTTTACTGTTGGCTTCAATGGGTGAAGGATTTGTCATCCAGTCAATCTACGGAAGATATTAGGTTGACTAAGAAGTAATTGCTATAATTTTAGTATAAGGTGTTTTATTTTGTCATTGGACACTCCTAAATGCAAGTGCAAGTTTCCCCTTGAATCCCAGCACTGGAACACCCCCAATCCAGGACATCAGCCAAAGTGATGTTTTCAACAGAAAAATCCTTTTATCATGATGTGGGTTCATTTTAGCCCAAATCTGTATAGAACAAAAAAATTTAATATTGTGCAAAGTAAGGGATGATGATGATGATGATGATGATTAGCTAATAATTAATTATTAATTATTTATATTTGCATAGTGCCAGCTATGTACCTGGCGCTTTACAGAACAATAAGATAGATGTTCTGTATCTACACCCTGTCCCTTGGCTTATGGCTTACAATCTAATAGACACGGAGGGAGGAGACAAGGAGAGGGGACATAGGAAGAGACACGGAATAAATAACATTCAGTGGATGCGAAGTCTCAGGTGCACGTGGTTGGCTTGGTTGGAGTTAGGCAGGAGCCTGCGGGGAGGGCAGACAGTAAATATTGAAGGAAAGTTCTAGCAGGCGTCGGAAAAGGTGGCGAGAAAGAGGTGGGTTTTGAGGAGGGATTTGAAGGTGCGGAGGGAGGGGGCAAGGTGGATGTGGGGAGGGAGGGCATTCCAGGCATGGGGGGCAGCAAGAGAGAAGCGATGAAGGCGGTTACGGGAGCAGGAGAGACGAGAGGGGGCAGAGGAGGAGTGAAGAGTACGTGCAGGAGTGTGTAAGGAGACTAGGGCTGAAAGGTAAGAGGGAGCCAGGTTGTGAAGGGATTTGTACGTGAACACCAGGAGTTTGTGAAGGATGCATTCTGGAAGGGGGAACCAGTGAAGCGAGGAGAGGCTGCATGTGGTCGAAGCGACAGACTGAGTGGATGACCCTAGCAGTGGAGTTTTGGATGGAGATAAGGGGGGACAGGTGAGAGCGGGGGAGGCCAGTAAGGAGGAGATTACATTAGTCAAGGTGAGACATGACCATGGCGTGAACAAGGGTTTTGGCAGAGGAGATGGAGAGAAAGGGGCGAATCCGAGCAATGTTGTGGAGGGTGAAGCGACAGGACTTGGCAAAAGAATTGATGTAAGGTTTAAAGGAAAGGTGAGTATCGAAGACAAAGCCCAAGATACGGGCTTGGGGAACGGGGTGGATGGTGATGCCATCAATAAGGATAGACAGGGAAGAGGGAGAGGAAGGGTAGGGAGGGAAGATAAGGAGTTCTGTCTTAGCCATGTTGAGCTTCAGCTGACGTTCGGACATCCAGGCGGAGATATCAGAGAGACAGTTGATGAGGCGAGGTTGGACAAACGGAGGGGCGGGGGTGGGTGGGAGAGATATGTTGAGTGTAATCAGCATAAAGGTGGTATTGGAAGCCGTGGGAGGCAATGAGTTTGCCAAGGGACAGGGTGTAGATAGAGGAGTGGGCCCAGGACAGAGCCTTGGGGCACCCCAACTGAGAGGGGGAGGGAGGAGGATTTGGAATTGGGAAGAGACACATTAAAGGAGCAATCAGAGAGGTAGTAGGAGAACCAGTCAAGGACAGAGCCGCAGGAGTCTAGGGGGCAGAGAGATTCCAGTAGGAGTGAGTGGTCGACAGTGTCAAAGGCAGCAGAGAGGTCAAGGAGGACAAGATGGAGTAAAGGCGCTTAGATTTAGCGACAAGTATATCATTGGTTATCTTGGCAAGGGCAGTTTCAGTGGAGTGAAGGGGGCAGAAGCCAGATTGGAGAGGGTCCAGGGAGGAGTTGGTAGAGAGGAGATCCAGGCAGCGGGAGTAGACAACATGTTCCAGAAGCTTAGAGGCGAAGGGTAGAAGGGTGACTGGCTGGTAACTCGAGGGGTCAGAAGGGTCAAGGATTAGAAAGACAGAGTTTCTAATGTTGTTTTTTTAACCTAATTTGTAAGATAACAAAAGTTTTTAAAAGGGCCTTACCTTTCGCACTATTTCTTTTCTACATTTGTTTGAAAGAGGAACAGTGCTCGGACAGTAAGCGCCCTCTTCCTCTTTCCAAGGCACCTAGACAAGCACTTCCTAGAGCACCTGGACACTCTAGCCACATCTCTGTGGTGCTTCCTGTCTAAGGGAGCAGTCACCCTTTGAAAAATTAAACGACTTAGAAACAAACCTAAAAGTGAGTATTCAGACATCTTTATTCAACATTTTTTAAATCTTACAATTTGTGCAGTCTCATCAAGGAATCCTGCCAAATGTAGGTTTAAAAAACGTTTTTGTACCCAATAAAACGTTTCAATGCCTTCACACAGGCACGAAAAAAAAGAGGACACATGCTAGTTGATAAGAGTTTGAACACTTTGTTGAGGGACATTTACAGTAGTTTGGGACGTACTTTTATTATTATATTATTATTATAAGCATTTATATAGCGCCTGTGATGTACATGGCGCTTTACAAAGAATAAGATAGACACGGTCCCTGCCCGAGAGCTCACAATCTAAAGACGGGGAGGGGAGAACAGAGGGAGAGACAAGGGATGCAACATTCATGAGGATGCGAGAGCTCAGGTATATGTTCTTGGCTTGGTTACAGTAACTGGGAGTATGCAGATAACAGGTGGGGGATAATCCTGGGTGGGGATGCTTAACAGGAGTTAGTAAACAGCCATGTCAAACATCATGGACCACAGCCAGCCTGCAGAAGCTATTAGCGATGGAACACCAGCTGAACAAGGAATCCCATCTTCTGTCCTGAAAAGCAGTGGAGGATGTAAGCACCACAGCCAGGCTCCAGAAGATGCCATTGATGGATTGCTATCTAAACCAAACAACTCATCTTCTAGTGAGAAGAATGGGGAGGCACAGAAGAAGCTGGATGATTCAGATGGAGATGTAGCTGCCATATCTGCCCTTTATGGACAGTTGTTGAAAGGTGACATTGACCTTAATGGATTTTTTTTTGTAATGAGTTATTGGAACGAGTCTCACATCGACTCACTGTGACAAAAGAGAAACAAAAGGCAGCCTCTCAAACATCAAAACTTTGGGTCCAGTACATGGATATTTGTGATTTGCTATACAAGTTCAGCAAGGCAGAATGAACAGGGAACTGGATGCTCCATCTGCAGTGTGTCAGTGATATGTTGCCTTCCTTTGCAGCTTGTGGTTACAACAACTACACTAGATCAGTCAGGTTGTACCTACAGAAAATGGTAGCCTTGAGATTAACACCCACACGTCTACAGCCATTTTATTCAGGGGAAGCATGTAGTGCACCGAAGTGAAAGGTTTTGGGCAGGCATTTCCACAGACCTTGCAACTGAACAGGTACTGATGAGAAGCATGAATTCAAATGGTGGGCTAACAAGGGGAAAGAGGTTCATTGAGAAGCAACGTGCTGTGTGGCTGCTAGCACGACCTGCTTGTGTGAAAATTAGTGCTGCAATGGAGGAGTTTACGCAGCTATCTTTTCAGACCAGTGAACAGCATAAGGAGAGCTCTCGCACACATAAAGAGCAAGATGATGCTGACATTAGGAAATTTGTAGCTTTCCTTGAAGACACTTGCATTTTTGATAACTGCCAAGCACTTCATTCCATCACGACTGGAGTAGTTGCTGAAAATGATGTCAATGTTGACACAGTAGAAGAGGTGGGTCTTCAAATCCTGAACGATATTGCAGGAGCATGTGTTACTGCATACTCATTCAAGAAAAAAGCACAGGTCATCACTCTGGGTCAGAAGATGAAGGTGACCGTAGATGGCAACACAATCAACATAGACCCCAAATTTCTTTTCCAACGTCTCATCATGGCAGCAAAGAAGAATACAGAGGACATCAGCAGTTTTTGCATACAAGCTAGGTGCGGTTCCAGCATCATTGTTTGATGGTCAAGGGTTACCAAGGCAACCAAACAAAGCTTCCTTAGCTGATTTTCTTTGGAACCCGTATGGTGCAGAAGCCACTGCCAGTCTTGAAGGGATGAGGTTTGTCTTTGATGGGGGGGTCCCTCCTGCATCGAGTGCCATAGAAGCGTGTCACAACTTTTGGTGACATATGTAACATGTATGTTGCCTATGTCAGTCATAACTTCCCTGATACTATTATTGTGTTTGATGCTTATTGTGTTGTATGACAGTGGCCCTACAACAAAGGACATCACTCATTCCAAACAAAAACAAAGAAAAGTGGGACCAACAGTTTGTTTCAATGCCTCTACAAACAACATAATGAGGAAGGAGGAATTCCTTTACAACTCGGAAAACAAGCAGAACTTCATTACTATGTTGAGCCAGTACCTCCAGAAAGCAGACCATAGAACTGTGCATGCAACTTTTGATGCAGATGTGTTGATAGTGCGAACTGCCATAGAGTCAGCCAGAAGCATGGGCACTGTCATTGTTGGAGACGACACAGACCTACTGGTCCTGTTGATATTTCATATGAGCTGTGACATCCATGAAGTTTTTCTGAGACAACAATCTCATGCTGCATTCAAGGGAGGAAGAGTGTGGAATATTCGGAAACTGACTCAGGCACTGGGAGATGATGTCTGCAAGAACATCATGTTCATCCATGCCATACTAGGATGTGACACCACTTCTCATGTATTTGGCATAGGAAAGCCTACTGCTCTTAAATCCATGCATGATCCAGTTTTCATGAAACATGCCACAGTATTCACACAAGGGGGAATGTGAAAAGATGACATTGCTGAATCAGGGGAGAGAGCTATTGTCTGCCTGTACAATGGCAGTGAAGAGCAGAAGCTGGACAATCTGTGGTACTCGCTTTTCTGCAGAAAAACAGCAGTAGCAATGTAATTTGTAGAGCCAAAGACTCTACCATCCACCCAGGATGCAGCAAGCCTTCACAGGTATCGTGTGTATCACCAACTGCAAACATGGATGGGATGGGAACTGAACTCAGGACTGGGATTGGAAGGAGGATAAAGGCATGCTAGTTCCCACAATGTTGACCAAGCCAGCAGCACCAGAAAAACTCATCAAGACAATCAGGTGTGACTGCAAATGTGGTTGCATTTCCATGTGCAGTTGCAGACAACAAGGTGCAGAATGTTCCACAGCCTGTGGCAACTGTTGGGGAGTTGCCTGCACTAATTAACCTAAAACAGAAGCTGATGGGGACGATTAGATTAGCTGATATCATCTAGTATGTTTATGTAATGTGTTACAATATGTACATTTCATGTTATAATATCTATTAATAAATGTTGAGCATGTAAATATACCAGAATGAACACTTAAAAAACTTTTTTTTGCTTATAATATGGATTTTCACTTTAAAAACATCATTTTGGCGATGCCAGTGAAAGAACAGCTGATGTCATCTTGGAAGAGGGTGTTCCAGTGCCAGGATTTAAGGGGAAACTTATACATATGTTCAGGGGGATCCAATGACCCAGAAAAACTTCACTTTAAAGTGATTGCAGTTACTTCTTGGGTATATCGTATATTGACTGGACTATTGTGTCCTGAGTAGGGCTCACAACTAGTGTATCTCTTTCCGCTCTCCCTTCCCTCCCTGCCAATTTTTGGACTGAGATTACTCTAATTCATTTTAGGCTTTTCAGGTGAACAACACCATAACTTCTTATTAGATCATGGGAGGTCAGGAAGTCTTTGTCACTTCAAGAATTTGTTGTGTGTGTGTGTTATTTTTTTTTTTTAAAGGATTGTTTTCTCTTGACTTCTTACTAATCCAGCCGTCCAGCTGCTTAATGGGAAGCAATTGAATAGCAGAAATTCAATAGGACTGTTCTTGTGAATAAAATGGCAGCCATTTCTCTGGGATAACTCCTGTGGTAAATAAATACTTTGCCACCTGCACTTCTCTGTTTTCTAAGGCTTGTTGGGTAGCTTCCAACAGTTTCTGTTGAACTCTAAGCGGGTGCTGTGGAGGATGTTGTTTAAAGTAAAAACGACATCAAAGATATCATCATTTCCACTTTCCCCGTGTGTTTCCCCTGAATGTGGATTTGGCAAACTCTCAAATCACTTTATCATGTTTGAACTCAGAAAATGTATGGTAATACCAGCTAAGCTAATATTTAAAGAGCAGTCCCCTTCCGAGTTTTATTCTTTTTCTCTGTCTTGCTGAAGTTCTCTTGATAGGCATAATAACTAAAGCAGTAGCTTTCTCTGACCACAACTCTCGCAGTCGGTTTAATTTCTTCTTAGAAAGCTCAGTCTCCAGCTACACCTACTTCACGCTCAGCTCAGCTAGAAGAGCAGCCAGGACAGCGTAGAGTCACACGTAGCCTGCTCCAAGTAATACTGGGAGATGTTTCAGGGATTCAAATAGATGCCAGCCAGGGAGGCCACGGGAGGTTGCGGCACCCATGCACCAAATCCCCAGCCCTCTGCCTATCAAACAGTCACCGCTCCACAGACAGCCGCTCCACCAGATTGAGGAAGGCCAAGCCCCCTGCATGACTTGACAATATGAAGAACTAAGGGTAAGTGAAGCCACAGGTGCCGTCTCCACCCATCCCCAGCCAGATACCGTGAGGGAGGGGAGGGGGGACGGAGGAAGGCACAGCAGAGAAACACAAGCGGCACCTTGTGTTGCCAGACACCTACGAGACAGCCGGGTGAAAAGAAGCCCCAACCCCCTTGTCACAGAATGCAACTGACGGGCAGCACAGGAACAATAGGGGAAGGCAGCAGGGAGTCTGAGGACACAAACAGGGTTTGGGCCATGGGTGGTGGTGGAGCCAGTGCCCCCATCGCTTAGGGTGTGTTTCCTTTAAGGGCTCCTGGCCGGGCTGGGAATGTATCATGGGGGGGCATTGTGCCTTTCTAGCCCTTGAGTAGCCTTTTCTCCATGGTGTTTGTGAACCTGTCCCACAGGTGGGTGTGCTGCCTTGTTCACATGGACCAGCAAGGGGTGAACACCCATCTTCTTTTTCCCAGTTCTTCCGTGCAGGAGGGGGTGCATGGGTTGCAGGAGCACACGCCCACCCACTGCCTCTTTTACACAAGCATTTGCACACATGGGGGTTATGCCTATGGTGCAAGCTAATGCCTAATAAACTTACTTACTTACACGTGGGGGGATTGGTGGACCTGCATGGTAGCATCTCATTTAAAAACAGCCTTTGAGCAGGCTAAGTGGGGCTCTAAGATATGCTGGCTGAAATGTCCGATTGGAACTGCTTTGAAAGGAAAGAATAAGGGGTATACTATAAACAGACAGACTGCAGCCCCGGTTCTGCTCTGCCTCACCTTCAGGTGACCTGTCCCTCTGAAGGCAGACCACCAGAGGGTGAGACAGAACCGGCACTGCCTGCTCCGGCTCAGCCACGCTTGTGGAGCAAGCCGGCCAAACCTGGGACACCCCACAATCCGTGTGCTCTTGTAATGTCTCCTTCACCCCCTTCCTGCCACTTCTCCACAATTCACGGATTCCACTAAGTCAAAAAGGAATCCTCTGCTGTCTCTTCTTCAGACAGCTTTCTGGATGGCCTATACTGCTTAATCAGCAAAAAAATATCCAGATTCGGGGCCATGATTTGAGCCCACAGCCTGAGTGTGATTAATAAGTCTGAGACGATATCTCTTTAAGAGCCATGCTGATTAGCCAGTTCTCTCTAGGCTTCCAGATATATATGAATTGATGTATTTACGCTGGAAGGGGCAGTCTCCTCCAGACACTAAAGCCGCTTTTAGACGTGTGCTGCACACGTGGCGTGTAAAAATCACGCTGCGTGTAAAAATCCTGCAGGCGGGGTTTAGACATGGCATTTCGTGCATTAAAGCCTCAATATCAAGGTATTTAGTTTGCGGCTTTAAAAGAATGTGAGACCAGTTTTAATGTGCAAAATGTCGTGTCTAAACCCCGCCCACGGGAATTTTATATGTGGCATGATTTCACGTCTTGTGTGCGCCACGCGCATCTAAAAGCGACCTAAGAGAGACTTTCTACTCAGAACGTGGGTATAAAGACCTATCTCCCTCAAGCTCTGTGTCATCACTCCTTCATTAGAACCCACCAAATATCCCACAGGCCTCCATGTCCGAAAGTCAGTGCCAGAAGCTCAAATGAATGTGTTGGAGAAGCATTCAAATATAACCTGCTCCTGCTTCTGTTCTGGATGGGGATTTATCTATGATCATTTACTGCATCTTTTAAAGTGGAATTTGATCTTCACCCAGCTGTTGGTTTCAAATACATTCAGAGAAAGGTAGGACACAGTGCTGGTTTGTCTGAGGTGATGAGGTTCATCAGTCAATCAGTGGCATTTAAGACTATGCCTTTTCAGACGAACATCCTTTAGTGATGATGATTAATCATCACTAGGAAGGAGGATACTGAAAAGGACAGAGTCCCTTCACATGCTTATCAAAGAACCTTTTTTTAAAAAAAAATAATCTTTGCTGGCTATTTGGACAATTTTAAAATGTGGGTGAAACCAAATAATACAGGGAGATGTTGTCCTACATACCCCCCCCCCTTTCCAAATTCTCATACTTTATATTATGCTCAGTTTATAGAGTCAGTACCAAAACAAAACCATTGTCTGAGAGCAGTGAGGAGAAATGTGTAAGGCATGGGTCAGGCTGCAGAAAGGTGGAGGTGTGGCAAAGAGATGCAGGGAAAGTATTGCTGAGACAGAATGCATGGTGGGTGGCCACTTGAATCAGAGGAAGGGAAAGTACGGATCATACATTTGGCCCAGATCCAGTCCCTGTCACTGAGTGCACACACACCCTCATGTCTGCTGCTTTCCCCGTGAGCACATGCATTTAGCACTTGAGAGTAGGAACTGGATCCAGGAGCCTCATCCAAACACCACCCAACATTTCAATTGGCCAAAGATGAACATAAGCTCTGCTCCCTCAGCCAATAAGCCTACTTCTCAGTACTTTCATATACACATGTGCATTCACAGGCTTACTCACTATCACACACCCACTCACATATGTATATATGTACATGCACACACACATGCACACAACATTTTTACTCATTCTCACCCACATACATGCACACTTTCACTTGCACACACCTGGCAAAAGGGGGTGTTGCCTCCAGCAGTGAGGGCAGCTCCAGCAAAGGCCTGACCGCAAAAGGGGAGCAGGGCCAGCTCCAGTGTGGGGGAGGCAGGGCTAGCAAGGTGGTCCGATGGTGCAGGCTAACAAAGACAAAGGTAGCCCAGCCGTGTGCTAGAGGCCTGGCAGCACCCTTTGTCCTCCCCCCACAAGCAAGCACTCTGAGTCATCGCCTTCAGCAGGAGGGCATTGTCCACCTTAGGTGGGACGGGACCTCAAGATTTTCCTGCAAAAATGGGGTGTTCCTATCCAAGGTGGGTCTGTTGGGACATATGGATCCAGGAAATGGAAAGGAGTGGAGTAAAAATGGGCCAAGGGTTTTTCTTTCCTTCATTAGGAAGCACTTTCAAGCCTTGAAAATTCTTCACCAAGCCTGGAATATGTAGGCAACGCTAATTACCATGTGGCTAATAATTCAAATCAAATCAAATCATTTTATTATATGTGACCACAGGTCATTGTCAAACATGTAGAACATACAAAGCATTCATCATGCTATAAATAAATAAATGGAATAATTGGGTAATTAGAGGATTTAAGGGGGAACTTCTTAGTACTATCAATTTTACCTAATTTTAAAATACAAAAATATTAACATCATGGGTCAGAAAAGGCCTTAAAGCGAAGAAACAGAGTCCTAGTGTTAAACGCAAGCAACAAAAATGTCATTGTTTGTAATGAAATATCCAAAGATCTATCCTTTAAACAATAGACCAACCGATCCCAGCCAGTATAGCCAGGGAGATGTTCTAGGATTGGACCCAAAATTTCCATCCGCAACTGATCGTATAAGTGGCACTCAAACAATATATGCTGTGTTGATTCTGTACCCAGATTGTCAAATGGGCAGCGACGGTCACCATAACATATGCCCTCTAATCTGCCCTTGTAAACCTTTGAGGGAAGAGCATTTAAAGAGGCAGCGAAAATTAGTTGCTTTTCCCTAAACGTAGAGACAGACCTCAAATACCCTGCCATTTTCCCCAAAAGTGGGAGCCACAAACTATACCCTCTCATATGGACTGTACTAGCTATTTTTTGCCAGCTCCTCTTGTCTTTCAAGGTCCTGAATCCTCTGACAAACCTCACATTTTCCCACTGCTAGATTTTGGCTGCTGAGATAGTCGTCAGAGAACCCCAAGTAAACTAAACAATTTTCAATTGCCTTCATCCAGAAGCCCTTGTACCCATCTGCTTGTAAGTATTGTGCTAGTCCATGGTTAGAGCTCTTCCTCAACAGAAGCCAGAATTTAAGGGCAAGCTCCCAGGCCATAGAAATCCAACTCCTTTGGCCACGTTCCATCCTAATAGCTGCTGAAGGTGTGCCATTTGGAACTTTTAGCAAGGATTTTAGAAAATAGGTTTGCATCTTATTTAGGTCTTTCGTAATAAGTGGAGCCCAGATCTTGGCCCCATATAGGAAAGAAGCCCTGACCTCAAAGACTCCCACTTGCAGATCAATACGCCTCCTCCCCTGGCCAGAAAAAAATCTAAGGATCGCATGTAGAGTACCCTTAGCCATCATAGACGCTGCATGATATTGGTTGGCCCATTTCCCTTGTGCTTGCATATGAATTCCCAGGTATTTAAAGCTATGAAGTTGCTGTAAATGCTGATCATCAATCAGCCATTTATACGTTCTTCTACTATTGGCAAACACCACCACCTTAGATTTATTATAGTTGATGGTCAACTTATTTTTTGTACAGTACTCAGAGAATGCCCTTAACTGCTTAATCAGGCCAATACATGATTGCGAAAGTACTTCCAGGTCATTGGCAAACAGAAGTGCCCCAATTGGTCTAGTGGCTAGTTTAGGAGGGGAAAAACTTGGATGTGCCAATAAGGGTACAACATCATTTATGTATAGGTTAAATAACGAAAGTGCCAGGACACACCCTTGCCTGACTCCCAACCCAAGCTCAATCTCCTTCATAGTATGGACCTCCTTACTAGTTTTAACCACCAAGGTGGAATTTTTGTAAAGATTACGAATCAGCATCAATAATATTTTATCTATTGTTGATTGTTCCAGTTTTCCCCATAACACGGTTCTATTGACCAAGTCAAATGCCGCCTTAAGGTCGAGGAAAGCTACATACAGCTTCCCAATATGACGTCTGTATTTCTCAGTTAAGTGAAGCAGTATTAGACATTGTTCTATCGTTGTACGACCCACTTGGAACTTGGCTTGCTCAGGGCATAAGATCTCATTTTGATCTATCAAAAAAATAATAATCTGTTGAACAGGAATTTTGCAAAACGTTTGCTCACTACACTAAGGAGGCTTATAAACCTGTAGCTTTATGGGATGGCATGGGAACCTTTCTTGTATATTGGCACAACCACCGCCTTCCCCCAAGCAATAGGGATTTCACCAGAGTTAATAACTACTGTGAAAAGTGCCACCAACACAGGGATCCACCAATCCAAGTTGGATTTAATAAATTCCACCTGGATCAAGTCAGGTCTGGATGCTTTGTGGTTGCTAAATGTCCCTACTATTGCCACTAATTCTTCTGGAGTGACCGGTGGCCATGGGGGTAACTGGGTACTCACTAGATCGTATTGCAACAACCTCTCCTTATTCCTACTTTCTTCATGGAGTGGAGCAAAGAAATTCTCCCAAGAATCAATGGGAACTGGCATCACCCAATCCCTTCTTTCCCTACTTAAGGAACCATTTACCAGAAGCCAAAAGTCCCGTGAGTTCGTTAATTTACTAGCAAATAGCAAGGCTTCCCACCTAGCCTCCCCATAAGCATGCTTTTTAGTTTTAATTAGCTCTCTGTACTGTTTTTTAAGTAAAAAATAATGTTCTGGGGGACAGGGATTAGAGCCTTGGCGATACTCGCTATATACAGCCTTCAGTCTCCTATGAGCCACTCTACACTCTGAATCAAACCAAATCTGGTTTCGGGAACTGCTGTACTTAATTCTATTACTCGACTGAGCAGCACATTGAATGTTGTTCTGTAAGGTGGTACCTATTACTTCATATGCCTGTAGAACCCCATGACTCTCCGTCCCACCCACAATATCCTCCCTCACGGCCTTACAAGGCTCACTACCCAGCACAAGCCTCAAAAACTGAGCTAGCTGAGCATTCCACTTGGCTGGAGTATGCAAGTCTAAGGAAGGGGTCACAAAATTCACAGGGGGGGGCAGAGAATGGGGAGGCCTGATGCCAAGGCCGTTTAAGGGTCAAAAATAAAGGCAAATGATCACTGACAAAGCTAGGACCCATGAAAAAATCCTCTATATAATCCAGCACATTGGGAGAAACCACCAAAAAGTCCACCACACTTGCCCCCTGGGGGCCAATTAATGTAAATTCACCTTCCTTGTCGCTAAAACCAGATCCATTCACTACACAAAGGTTTAAACCTGAAATTAATTTAACAAACCTAATTCCCAAAGAATTTATCTTCCCATCCTTAGAGGACCTTGTACTTACCTTTTCTGACATGGAGCTGGGTGAAAGACCACAATAGGGTTGAAGGGATTCATCATCGGGTCCTATTCTGGCATTAAAGTCACCCAACATTATGAAAAGGGCCCTTGGGTATTTTCCCAATCAATAGGAGATCAGACTCTCCAAATCATTCCAAACTTTGATATTAAATGTTCCGGCATTCACTGGCAAGATATATATTGTAAGTAACATAAACGTTAGGGTACCAACCCTAAGTACTAACTCCAAGGCATAGGGTGGACACTTTACTTCCAAGACCATAGTAACTGTCAGGGTTTCTGCCAAAAAACATCCCAACCCTCCACTAGGCCGCCCCCTGCTGCTAACTGTACTAGTGTGCAATGAGAATGAGTTAAAGCCCTCCAATACCAGGGGCTCCTGTACCCAGGTTTCCTGGATAAAAACAACCTGGGATTTCCTCACATAAGCCATGAAGTCCATATTACCTATACATGTCTGCCAACCAGACGGGTTCCAGGAGCAAATAGAAAAAATCTCAGAGCTATGCTGTGACTGTTGTCATGAAACCATGGGTGGGGTTGACCCCCTTGGAGGACTCATTTCTGGTTTGGCGCTGATAATGACACTTCCTGTTGCAGACAACCCTCAGGTCTAATAGCGACTTCCTCATCCTGGCCCTTCCATCCTTCTGGAATATGCGATGCTCTATCACTCCTATCTTGTTCGACAATAATAGAATAACCCCCTACTGGTTGAATTAAGGGATCAGCCAATTGCAAGAGTCTTTCATTTATCACAGATTTACTACTAGATCTTCCCTGGTGCTCAGGGCCACTACCCTTAGGTTTCCGAACAATATTATTAAAGAGGGAATTAAAGCAGTCTATCCGAGCATTGGTCTGGCTCAAGATTAAAGGCACCTCTCTTATAGGAGATAATGTTGGTTGTATATGAGTGGACACAGTGTTATCCAATAAGGAGGAAGGCATCAAAGCTGGAGCCTGTATAGTGGGGTATATATTAAGGAAGAATCCCTATGCGGGTCAGCCAATGGTAAGTTGACCACCATTGATGTAATATTAGACCCAACAGTAGTTAAACCCCCACCCTTTCTTGCTCCCAATGCACGGAAGGACCTCACAGAGCCTGGTTGCTGCCTCATTCCATCTTTAGTACCTAGGGCAGGCTCTGGGTCAATTTCAGCAGACCCCCTTGCCTCGACTCGCTTGATAAGAAGAGGAGGAGTTGGTGAACAGTCTCTATATACCTACCGGATCATAATACCCTAAGATTGGACCAATTGGGGCTGTTCCATAATCAACCCAGCTAGTCTGGGTATCCAAATTCAATCAAGACCTGCAGGACCAAATTTGGGGCTGGCAAAATATGAAAGTAATTTATATGCTTTGCTGGAATATAACAGGATAGAATAAAAGATAAATGGTGGAGAATAGCACCCTTGGTGTCCCACCTGGGAAACAAGCCATCTGGTAGAGAATGGACTATAAAAGTAACCGCACCAGGTATCAGCTGGAGGTGATTTGATGGCCTTCTGGGATCACTCCTACCCAAACCTGGGCCAGGAATGCCCTTCTGGTGACTTAAAGGAAACGAGGCCTCCGTATAGCCTGGAGGATTTGCCTTAAATTTATATTGAGTACCTTCATCCCCCAGCCTCCCCCCTCCCCCCAGCTGCCTGAAACTGTTCTATATACTCAGTAATCCTTCCTATCTGAACATTTTGTAATTGAAGCAATGATGTAATTTCCTTGAGCTGGGCAAGCAGCTTCTTAACTAGGTTGCCTACAAGAAAACATTGGTTACACAATACATCAAGTGCAGTTAGATTGTCTCCTGATGGAAGGGCAGGACCGCCACCAAGTAAAGAATCCTCCAAAGAGAAGGATACAATGAATCAGACAAACTAAACATAGGTGTTGAAGGGGTGCTTGGTATACCCTGTGATGAAGAAGTACAGTCAATGTCCGGTGCTATTGCCTGATCCTGAGAGAGTTTCTTGCCATCGGACTCCAGCTTAGGGCAAAGGTATGAGTCAACTCTTTGTTGCTTAAACTTAGCCTCTTCTTGGGAGGCAGTGTTGCTTTGACGCCTCCTTTTCCTTGCCATTATTATTATTATTATTATTAGACATTTATATAGCGCCAGTCATGCGACCTGGTGCTGTACAGAACATAGAATTAGACGCGGTCCCTGGCTATGGCTTACAATCTAAAAGACAAAGGGAGGGGGGGAGACAGGGAGAGGAGACAGTGGGAGAGACGGGAGAAGACAGACAAACATTCAAGTGGATGGGAAGTCTCAGGTGCGTATGCTTGGCTTGGTTACAAAGAGGTCGGTAGCAGCAGTCAGCAGAGGAGGGCAGACAGTAAGAGTAAGGGGAAAGACTAGCAGGCATTGGGAAAGGCAGCAAGGAAAATGTGGGGCTTGAGGAGGGATTTGAAGGAGCGGAGGGAGGAGGCAAGGTGGATGTGGGTAGGGAGGGAGTTCCAGCCATGGGGGGCAGTGAAGGAGAAGGGTCGAATTTGGTTAGGCGAGCAGGAGAAACGAGGGAGAGTGAGGGAGGGGACAACAGGAGAGAGCGTGCAGGAGTGCGTAGGGAAATTAGGTCTGAGAGGTAAGTGGGAGCTTGGTTGTGGAGCGATTTGAACATGAAAACCAGGAGTTTAAACAGAATACATTCAGGAAGGGGGAGCCAGTGAAGGGAGAGGAGGAGAGGCTGCACGTGGTTGAAGCGATGGGCAGAGTGAATGACCTTGGTGGCGGAGTTTTGGATTGTGACAAGGGGGGACAGGTGAGAGCGAGGGAGGCCTAACCCCACCAACCAAGGAGAACCAAAAAGTGTATCACTATGGAATTATTCAGTAAGTTGTATCAATCACATTACAATTTTGGAAACAGTTTCACCCAAGCGCAGGCACAAAAACCACTTGCAATCGAACTGCACTCCTATATATCTTGGTGGCCCTCCTTCGGCCTGCGCCTAAGGACGTGCGCACAAGGACGTGCCCTTGCGCACGTGGCCCACGGCACATGCCTTCAGTCCCGCCTTGGTGAGGGGAGTTCAGGTAGTCCTGTCCCGGCGCCCCGGTCCCGAGCATGCTTTAGGATTGGTGGAGTCCTCTGTTACCCAGGTGTAAGTCTGTAAAGCAGCGTGTGCCCACCAACACACGTCACCACAGCTGCCTTGGCTCAGTCAATATCACGGGGGTGGGGGGGAACCTCAACCCTAGGGATGGGACTCCTGGGCTAGTGCCACTCCCGGGCTTAATCCAGCCCTTCGACCAAAGAGAGAGGGCACCTGCAATCCTAACTCCTTCGGGCTAATAATTCTGTATCTACATCATCTTAATAGAGCTGAAATGAGTATCTGCTACTGTCCAGTATCCATGGTATTGGTCAGATGCCAAATGGTATCTGGTTTAGTGTCCGCTGGATAGCCGGTTAACTAGATGACTGTTTAGCGGGTTACCATTTAATGACCGTTTGGCTTTTAAAAACAAAACAACAACAACAAAAACCTTCCTATCTCTATCTGGACTGGTTTGGTTATACAGCAATGCAATAAATGGTTAACCTCCACAATAACCAGATAGTTACCGAATAACTACCAAGCTATTCAGAAATACTGGATAGTTACCGAATAGCCACCAAGCTATTCAGAAATACCAGATATTCACGATGGATAATTATTTTGCTATCCTTTTCAGCTTTCATCACCTACAGACACATTGTACAATGATGTCACCTCCAGCATGTTGTTTTGGTGATAGTCCCCTCAAACGTGCCAGGTAAACAGTGACTCCTACAGCACGACTAGAGAAAGAAGCATTAGATCCATGTTGCCCACTGGCCTTTGATGTGGAATCATCCACTCTCTCAGCATGCGGCAAGACTGGGCAGGAGATATTCAGCACTTCATATAGGGTTCTCAGCACCAAACAAGATCATGCTTTAGTGTCTTGGCCCCTACATTTGAAGGCAACAATCTCTTCAAGGCAAGGGTGATACCCTACCAGTTTGGTCCCGTTCAACAGAACCAGTTGTTAAAATCCTAACCAAATACACCTGAATAGGAGTAAGGGGTAGGGAATGTGGCAATCAGCTCCAGTTGTTTACTTACAATATCACCCATGCTTGAAGGGTTACCTAGGGCATCTGTAGGTGAGCATCTCCTTTTCTTCTTCTTATAACTGCTTGGTATCTTAATCCCAATTTGTGGGAGTGAATCTCTGGGAACCTTAAGTATATAATTTGTTTCCTATTGCATTATTTCTTCCAGTACAGGAGGTACCCAGTGTTTGTCATTTAGGAGTGTCGTATCATTACATTGCATATTGCTGTGTAATGATGTGAAATGATTAAATGACAAAATGCCAGTTTGCTGCCAAAAATTTAAAGTGGCATACTTTTATTTGCAGATGGGAAAGCTATTATTAATTTCTGGATGGGCTATGCCAGCTGAAATAACGTAAGCAGACTGGAAATGGGGGTGACTGCAATTGTGGTTGTAATTTGAACAAAATATTAGGAGTCTTGACCATCCCTATGTTCTGACTTTAGAGCATATGTCCAGTGCAGTAGATACAGCCATCCATCAGCCTAGTCTTCTGGCAAATGAGGAAAGGCAGGTACCGGCGTGCTTGATTGGTATTTTTACTAGCATGAGAGAGAGAATCTGCAAATGATTTAAGCCTTATTTTATTTTTTAAATTGTTTTTTCTTTGTTCCTATTTGCTAGGAGGCTGAATGTGACTTTGTGGTGCTTTCTTCCTTGGAGAGAGAACATACAAAAGAGTCCCAGTTCGTGGGTTAGAATTCAGGTGCACAGCCAGACCAGAGGCTGATGCAATAGATTCAGGCCTCTTTAACCCTAACATCATTGCAGGCTTCGACCCATACATTAGGAGTTGGGAGCTATGGCCCATGCCAACTGAAACTGTTCTCTGATCTTTGTTTGCTCCTTTGTCACCAGCAGTATGTAAGAGTTGAAGACGATCAAAGTAAGAACCAAGTCGTTTTCATTGGTTTTCACTTTAACAATGAATCAATTTCCAAGTTTGATTGTTACATACTTTGGGAAGTTCACAATGAACTCAAGTGACTTTGTTTTTAAGCTTTCCATATCCTTGTGTAACCATCAAAGGGGTTACAATTTGCATACGCTATGCCCTTATTTATCCCAAGCTGACCTTGTCACAGTGACCTATGTCCTGGGTGACCATGAGGCTTGATTTTTGTAATTACTTTTTTATGGGCTTTCAGCAGTGCTTCTCCAACAATTGCAGCTTGTTCAGAATGCTGCGGCATGGCTGCTTACTGATTTAGATGGCCATGATCACGTTACGCCCACCCTATGTTCTCTGCATTGGCTGCCTGTACAGCATTGCAGTAAATTTAAGATTAAATTGTTGGCTTTTAAGGCAGTGTAGGCCCAGCTATATTCAAGACCTGCTCCTGGACTTGTGCCCTGATGGTTATCTGCAATCAGAAACCACCAGCTGTTTGTGCCTTAAGTCAGTGGGGTGATTAGGATTTTGCTGTGGCAGGCCCCTCAGTGTGGAACTCGCTTCCTCCCGATGTCCATCTCGTATCTTTCCTCCTCACTTTCAAAAAGCACCTGGAGATTTATTTGTTCTCCAGGTGCTTTTAGGATCAAGTGCTGGTTCCCCTTAATGTGTTTTCTCCTCCCTTTATACTTTCCCATTTTATATTGATTTAATATTGTTTTATATTTGTTTTATGTTGTGAAGTGCTTCTAGCACCATTTGGCAGGGGAGTGCTCTAGAAATAAAGTTGTTGTTGTTGTTACTGCTTACCTACTTGGTGTCTCTTTTCCAGAATGCTGAATATACAAATGGCCAGACCCTCAGCTGTTGTAAACTAGCTGTGAAAGAGCTACAAGGATTTGCACCAGCGGAAGGTGTAAACCTTGAGGAAGCATTGTTGCTTGCTTAAAGAAATTTAAAGTAGCTCATTCAGAGTTGTCTGAAAAGGAACACTCTTGTACCGTACTGATAGCCTGACAGAACACTTAACCATCTTTTACCCTTGTTATCAAGTAACATCATCCTCTAAGCACACCATTAGGTCCCCCTAGTGTGTATATGAACTAGAAAGTAGAAACCACAGCACCTCTAATGGGAAATGATACTACCGGGTGATCGTTTTTTTTCATGGTGGTTGTGATAGACCTTGGAGGCTGTCCCAGTGGCTCAGAGTCCCTGATCCCTTTTTGGCTGGGGGTGCTACTGGCAAACAGCAGGCCCAATGGGAGAAAACCTGGAGATGCTGCCAGCAGAGTTGCTGGTGCTCCCACACTGTGGCACATGCCAGCTGTTGGCCATACCCTTTCTACAGGCATGGAGACGGTGCGGAAACATCCCTTATTTGTGCCATATACATGTTAGCTCCAAAACAAAGCAAACGTAGAGATGACGTGATGCCTCCCCTTTTATAAATCAAAACCTGGCTGACACACAAGACCTTTTGGGTGGTTCTTATTATCTAAGCTAATGTCTTTTCCTTAAAAGTGTTTTTCCCCTGGTTCATTATTGCTCTGCTTTTGCCAACATGTTCTGCAGGGGATGTGACTGGCTGGGAATAAAAAGAGAAAAACATACAGACAAATGGTTTGTATTTATATTTTATTAGTTTGAGACACTTTGAAGGCCATTTGCCTTTTAGATATACATATATAAAAAGGAAGGTAAGAGAAACTAACCCCAAACAATAACAGGTTTATGGATTTATAAACAATGGTTACATGCTTGCCAGGGTGGCTAGGAATGGCTCTGAGCTTGTCAGTTTAGTTTGACAGGTTTCTTTTCCAAGAGAGAGAAAACACAAGAGGTGAGTTTTCTTACTTGCAGCGTGTTGGCAATAGTACAGAAATCCCATTCTTAATGTGATGGGACTCATAAATGGACAACTATTCAACTAATAAAACTGTCAGAAGCATTTGTTGTACATATGGCTAAAAGGTTAGACATTTGAAAGGCATCGCCATGCTAAACATACTGCTTTATGGGTAGGCTGACTTTGCACTAATTTATTTCTCTAATGGATGAATTACAGCCCATATAAAGGCTTGATTTTTAGTCCTCCATTCTCTAGGCAAAAACATAAAAATCCCCCCATAAACCATAGGGTGTTTCCTTAGCAAGCTGGAGACCGTACAATAAGCAGTCCAAATTGGCCATTTTAAAGCTCCCCTCATTTAGGACTAAGGATCAAAGTTTCAAAATATAAGGAACACAGCAGTATGGGTCTATGATGTCTGTTCTATGCCACTATTAACATGTCATCTTAGAGAGTTCTATAGGGATGTGGTGTCTGTTTTATGCAGCTGTGGATTCCATTTTATGGAATTCTATAGAGCCGTGGTGTTCTGAAATGGGATATTCACTTAAAATAAGGACCCTACAGAATCAAATCCAGAAGCACTTTATTGCCAGACTCTGATCTTGGGCCTTGCTTCCACAAACAGAGACAAGCACGCAGGATGTTTCTAAATTCATAGAAATCCTTTGCACATTCAAATCATTGACATCATCAGGGTGCAGGGTTTCATGACTAGCCTACAGTCCCCTCCCACCAGCTGTTGGCTGGTGGGAAGCTACTCTTTGACGCACGTGATCACTACGGTATCCTGGCTGGTCCCAGGTCAGAAGTGAGGCAGTAGGCTTATCAACAAATAGCAGTGGCTACACCCTCTTTGCGACTATGATTTCTAGGATCGCAACCTGTGTTAAGTATGCTACACAACATGTGTTTGCGCAAACAGAAATAATGGGTGAATGCATGTAATGTCCAAACAAGTGACTAGCATTGCCTCTTGTACCAGCCACAATTTACTGTGTTACCCTAAACAGCATTTTATGGGGATGCCACTGAGGAGCAGGTACTTCATAGTTACTACACCACAAGATCATCCCCAAAGAACGCTGCTCAGGATCAATTGATGTTAGAGACACTAATGAGGCATTTTGCCAAAACAGCAGCAAATGACTCATTTGCCTCTATTCCTGAGGACAGTTTCCTCCATTACCGTGGTACTCCTCTAGAGTAACTCTAAAGAAGTCAACGGAATTACTCAAGATTTACATCAGTGTAACTTAGGCCGTTTTTAGATGAGCGCGTGGTGCGCTCGTGCGTCGCTGCCAAAATCCCGCAAGACGGGATTAGACGAGACGCTGTTGTGAGTCACACGCACGGGAGGGGGACGCGCATTCTTTTCTGGCCGCAATCTGACTGGGTCGGCGATCGAGGTGGTCAGATCGCAGTCGAAAAAAAATGCGCGTCCCGCTCCCGTGCACATGACTCACGGCAGCGTCTCGTCTAATCCCGTCTTGCGGGATTTTGGTAACAATCCACCAGCGCACTGCATGCTCGTCTAAAAATGGCTTGAGACTACAGCCCAGTAGTCCTCAGCTTGTGTTTAGATCTGATTCAGAAAACACTCCCAAATATTGACACCTGTGATCGTTCTTCTTGAGTACAACTGAGTTAGGTCTTAAATTCTGACCCAGAGTATTTCCCGCTTCTATCTGGGGGTGTCAATAGAACTGTTTTTAAGAATTATCTGCACTTAGGAAAACCAGACCTAAAGGAACATGGTGCTGATCATTGCTTAATTCTACTCCAAGAAGAGGAGTAGAAGTAGACCATATTAATCTGGTATACCTTTATTGCAAATAGTGGAATTATTCCAGGGGAGACTTTGGTCCAATTTAATTACTGTTACTGAGATAACAGAGTAAAAATACAGGTTTCTCTGCTAATATTGAAAAATGTGAACATACTTTACAGTAACTTCAGCTCAGGCTGTAAGGAACCTAAGGTTCACGATCTTCCAATAATGATGAACATGAGTCCAAGATACACCAATCTTATTTTAAAAACAAAACAAAACAAAGCAAAACCTAACAAAAAAGTTACTTTCCCCTGGTAGAATGTTTTTTTTATTATGTTCACAGTAAAACTATCATGGACTAAAAAATTTTTTATACAAACTGTTCTCTCATAAAATTGATTTTGCATTCCAATCATTTGTTTACCCAACTTGTTGACATCCATAAATATGGTAAAGAGACCTTTTCTCTGTAAAAATTGCTTCTTTGGCTGTTTCCACTGCAACATTTCTAAGAAAAAAGAAAAGAAGTTTCAAAAATGCCCCCTTTTTGAAAGGATCCACCATCTGTTTAGCTAGTTAAGTAACTATATTATCTCAGGTTAGAAAAGGGTGGCTTCACTAATGCCTTTTTGTATGCTCTATTTTGGGAATAAAATGAGTGTAAAATTCATTTCACTTTAGGAATTAATTGAAAATGTGTTTTCTTCATCTGAACTGTGGCAGAAAGTGTTGCCTTGGAAGGTTATTTGGGGACAGAACAGCTAAAAAGGGAGTGAATTAATTAAAAAATAAATGCAACTGATTTCGGTTAGTTAGAGAAATTATATGTATTTTTTAAAGTGGAATCCAAATTGTTGATGATTTATTTTTATTTATTTTATTTATTTGATTTATACCCCGCCCCTCCTGAACACAGCTCGGGGCGGCTTCCAACAATAAAATCAATAAAACAATTTAAAACATATAAAAATACACTCTCAAATATTAAAACAGGGCCCGGGATAAAAAAATCAATAGGGCAGGGGAGATTTTAAAAAATCCCCTAGACCCTCCACCCCTCCCCAAAGGCCTGGGCGAACAGCCAGGTTTTACACTGTCGTCGAAAAACCAAAAGGCTTGGGGCCAGGCGAGCTTCCTCCAGTAGGGAGTTCCAGAGGCGCGGCGCGGCTACTGAGAATGCCCTCTCCATTGTGACCCCCTGGTTTATGCAGGGAACCTTCAGGAAGGCACCCCCGGCAGACCGAAGGGTCCGCTCCGGAGCATGGAGGGCGAGGCGGTCCCTGAGGTATGAGGGGCCGAGACCGTGAAGGGCTTTATAAGTCAATACCAACACCTTGAACCTGGCTCGGCACGCTATCGGCAACCAGAGCAGAGCCTGGAGCACAGGTGTTATGTGCTCCCGACGACCCATCCCTGAAAGGAGACGGGCCGCTGCATTCTGCACTAGCTGCAGCCTCCGAACCAGGAACAAGGGAAGCCCCACGTAGAGCGCGTTGCAGTAGTCCAGCCTCGAGGTGATGAAGGCATGGATGAGGGAGGCCAGGTCCGGGCCGGAGATGAACGGACGCAGCCTCCGCACCAGATGCAACTGGCAAAAGGCAGCCTTTGCAACTGCCTCCACCTGCCGCTTCAGGCGGAGGTCCGCATCCAGCACCACACCCAGACCTGTTGGGCTACGGGCGGGCGAACCTCCCCAACCAGGATAAACCAAAAGTAGGAATCATCTTAAATACACTTCCATTTTTAGAAAGGGTGGGGTATAGATTTAGGCATTTGTGGGGGGTTTGGGCTTAGGGAAGACCGTAGGGTTAACTACAAACCTCTAGAGGTTTCTCTGTCTTTAAAGGACTGCCTGAAATGCAGGTTTCTATGAAAGAAGGCTTATGCAATGACCCAGTATCTGTGTCTTTGTGTGTGTTTACCCATAAAAACTTTAGTTCCCTTATGCGGATTTCAGCAATGGGCCAATGAAAAGTACAGCTTTAAGCTGGCATCTACAGACATTTGATTTAATTTGGGAATGTGATAGGATGTAATGGTACGAGTCCTGGAGTGGGGCTTTGAAGGGCTGGAGGCTGTCCCGCCCCTCTTTTTGGACAGGGAAGCCAAAGCATAAAGATAAATCAATAGTGTTGCAAGTAGTCATTGTTTTTGGATGCCTCTGCCTTTGGACACCCACCTGGAAGCTTCATTTGCAGAGATGCTGAACACCCATACTTCCCATTGACTTCAGGGAGAACCATCTCTGCTCAGCCTGCTTGAAGTTCTTGACAGTTACATATTTTTAAGGAATCAGTAAGTTGTGTAACTTTTTTTGTGGAGAGGTACTGGTACCCATAATAGGTGGTTCATGTGTTTTAATGTTCACCCATTTCTATCAATTAACTTCCACTGAATAGAAGGAAAATCAAGTTTTGTCTCTAGGTTTACCTCTTCATTGCACTTCCTCTAGGTTATCTCTCTTTTGAAGACCACTCCCACCAGGTTGGAGCTAATGGACCATGCCTTCCATGGTGGGTGCTAACAAATGCGATGATGGCCTGTTTAGAACCGCTTTGGCCCACGGGCCACCATCACATTTATTGGGTCACATTTGTTTGTCCCAGAGTTCTCCCAGGCATATTGGAGGGTAGCCTGAACTGCGATCCTGGAAACCTCTGGAGAATGCAATCAGGTGGTGGGTCTCTGCTATCTGACCCACTCTCTGAGAACTCTGGAAGAGAGATGCTCATGGACCTGGATGACTGAAAACACAAGTGACGACAGAATGCCACCTTCACAGACTAGTCCGGATCAGGAAGCCACTGCCAACCCGGTCAGAATCAAGTTGGTATGGGGGTGAGGAACTGTACAAATGTGCCGCCGGCTGCCCCCTCCTCCCCCTGTGCTGTTCCTAGCTGGACCCTAGCAGCCAGTCATGGTGGCCACTCCGGACTGAGTTGGGAACAGTGGGCTACCACATGTGATAGCCTGCTACAGCCCAGTCAGTCAGGCCATTTCCCGGGTGTGTTGGTGGCTAGCCCAGGCTGTGATCCCAGAGGTCTCCATCCAGGACTTATCTTCATGATGCTGTGCAATCAGTAGATTAATACAGATGCTGTACAGTCAGGCTGTCATTTGGCTGCCTGTCATGGGTGTGTGTGTGTGCTGGGTGCAGCATGGGGGGCGGGGGGGACAGCCAACCACACATCTGTACAGCTCCCCAACCCAAACTTGACCGGGTTGCCAGCAGCTTCCCAGTCCAGACCAGCTTGTGATGGTGGTGCTCCGCCGTCACTTGTGTTTTCAGTCATCCAGGTCCATGAACCTCTTTCTTCCTGGGTTCTCAGAAAGTGGGTCAGACAGACAGCAGAGACCCACAACCTGATTGTCTTCTGCGCTGACACACACATAAGCATTTGGTGGACAGGGGTTGGGGATGGGGTGGTTTTGATGTGTGGTTTTGGGGTAGGGTTGTGAGGGTTATTTGGGGGTGGGAAATTGGGGAGATGGTATTGGGTAGTTGGGGGGGTGAGGGTTGAGGGTTTTTGTACAGGTTTTATGTATTTTTATTGTTGTGAGCCACCCTGAGCCTTGGGGAAGTGCATCATATAAATTTAAATTAAATAAATAAATATATTCTATTCTATATTATCCTCTTCCCTCCTTTACTCAGAGTCCTTTTCCCTGCAGCTAAGCACATGCACCTGAGACTTCTCAATTTCATGAATGTTTCCCTGTCTCTACCTATGTTCTTCTCTGCCTTGTCTCTCCTTCCTTGTCTTTCTTTAGACTGTAAGCGCCTTGGGGTAGGGACCTGTCTCTACTGATTGTACAGCACTAGGAACATTGCTTGTGCTATATAAATGCTGCTACTACTACTAATTATTATCTATTCTCTACTGGTTCAGACCTCTACCATAATACTACTCAGTTCTGCTTGTTTTGTAGTTAATAACTCCTGGATGTTAGAAAACGTGACAAATGGGGATGATGTGTCCTTCAAAGCATCAGAGTTTATCGGGAGAAAACATTGCAGCTCTGTGGACGTATTTGTTGTGATTCCTAAACCGTTATTCCTGGTGGCTGTTTAAATATACATATCCGACTCAGGGCTGGAGAGTTTAGATGCTCTAAAAGCAGCACTCGACTTAAAGTAATGCATTATATTTTGAACACTGTATGTTTGACAATACATTTCATGCCTCATTTCCTGCTAGTTGTGAGCTCTAGTAAACTCTCAAACAGCAAATTCACATTTTTCATGTAAAAAAGCCCTATACTTGTGGTTTTTCTTCCTCCCCCCCCTAGGATGTCACTAGTTAACTAGAATCCTGTAAGGGCACTTTCCGTTAACACCATAATCTGTTGTGACACTAAACCTTAATCCGTCTTCAAATTTCCATTGTTTTTTCCACTAAAAGATTATTTCTCAAATATTTTATACCTCACATTCATTTTCTGCGTGAGGAATTAATTGCATAAGCAGTGGGGATCTGGCAAGGACTGAGTCTTCCATCCTAACCCAAAATTGAGAATTTAATGTTGATTATTGGAATCATCTATCCAGTTAACTCAGTGTAATTATATTTCTCTGGTTCCCCTTCTCTGAAAAGAGCTTACTTCCTCATAAGATCCTGAAGGTGGATGGACAATAGGGGTACAGTTATACAATGGGGTACAGTTAAATGTTCATACCTACCAATGCAGATGCCACTAAAATTACATTGTAAAACTCTTTGGGGCATTGCTCATCTTTTTGTTCAGCACCTAATGCAGCAGAGTCTTGATGCATGATAATGGTTTTTGTAATTCAAAACTATATAGCTAGTGTCAAACCTATATAACATCCTTTCCTCCTGCCTCTCTCTCGGAAATCTCCGCCCTGCTCTCTTTATCCAACCCCTCCACCTGCCCCCTTGACCCGATCCCCTCCCACCTCCTGACCTCTATTGCTCCCACTGTTGTCCTCCCCCCCCCCACTTCTACATGTCATCAATCTCTTCCTTTCCACAGGCTCCTTCCCCTCTGCTTTCAAGCATGCCACTGTCTCCCCCATCCTCAAAAAGCCCACCCTGGACCCATCTGACCCCTCTAGTTACCGGCCAGTCTCCCTCCTTCCCTTTGCCTCAAAGCTTCTGGAACGTGTTACTCCTGCTGCCTGGACCTCCTCTCTGCCAAC
>QEPC01004151.1:476186-492518 GCA_003113815.1 Sphenodon punctatus | reverse complement strand
GGGAAACAGCCTGGGGGGGTGCGGGGTGGGTGGGAAACAGCCTAGGGCTCCCCCTATGGGAGCCTATGGGGATGGAATGCGGGGAGGGTGCAGGCATGGTGGGGACGGGACTCACGGGAGGGATTGGGGATCGGGATATCGATTCTTACCTCAGTGCTGACTCTGGCGGTCTTCGTCCCGGGCTGCACTGCAGGCGGGAGGGACTTTAGGTTTTTTTTATTTTAAATTGCCCGCGTGTCCTGCTCTCCTCCGCAGAGTCACTCCCCAAGAGCTTATTCCCACAGATGTGAGTAGGTGGAGAATTTTGACCTGGTAGCAGTCCACACTCACACTTCACAGGTGTGCATCACTAAACAAGGCTGCGGAGGCTCAAGCTTCATTTGTCAGGTGTGTCACCTACAACGCTAAATTAGCTGAGTACGGAGCTACCTGGAAGTCTACTGACAGTGTAAACAGATGCCATAAGGAAGAGTAATAATGATTGAAGAGCTGGATTTCACGTCTGCTTCCTTCTAACAAAGAAGCTACATTGAGCTGAGCTACGTGTCTTCATTCCTTAGCCCCCACGCTATCAGTGATGGATCTGAGTTAGCGTCCCTGGTTCAGTCACTGATATGACACCGCTTTTAAACAAGGTGCTGAAAACACCTCCTAAGCCCTGCATTGAGAGAAACGCCACATGGGGAGTGTTTACATGCTCCCCGCGCTGGCGGAAGTGACGTGCTCCTTGTTGCTGGCAGCAGCGGCTGGAGATGCGGTGCTTTGAAGAGGTGCATTCTGAAAGCCTGGAAAGTGAGGCTTTCAGAACGCGCCTCTTCAAAGCACCGCTTCTCGAGCTGCTGATGACAACAAGGAGTACATCACTTCCGCCAGCGCGGGGAGCGTGTAAACACTCCCCACGCGGCGTTTCTCTCAATGCAGGGCTTAGGAGGTGTTTTCAGCACCTTGTTTAAAAGTGGTGTGAGTCTCTAGGCCCAAAGAAAAGAATTAAGACCAGGTTCTAGGCTTTGCTTCTGCCTTGTCAAGATGGGACATTTATCCAGTTGTACCCCTACCAACAAGAGAAAGATGCAAACATGGTACGTTGGGTGTAATGAGCAGCAGCCCTTTTTATTAAACAAAACAATAGGTATTCAAGGCTAATAGGGTCCAGTGCCAATGGAGGCAAGACCCTAATGGGCCCAGCGCATCACAGAGACCAAGCCTGACCCCATCCAGTGTTGTATCCCCCCCCCCATTGGACCACCCCATCCCCCTAGCAGAGACGGGGGGAGGCAGAAGGAGGTGACAGCACCTCTCTCAGGCTGAGTCCATTTTCAGTGGTAGAGTAATAGTTAATTGTAGCAGCCCTATTAGAAGTGGGTCCAGTGCTTGAAACAGTTAATTGAGCTCAGAGCAGATGGAAATTGGCCCATTGTGACTTGAGACGGAGGAGGTGTACATGGGCATAGTGGGTTTATGGGCTTCAGTGCCCCCCGGAGGGGATAGAGGGATAGATTGCATCTTCCCTTAGGCTGGGCAGCCTGAGAGAGCCCCCCCCCTCCCCCCCTGGTCTCTGCTAGGCTGCCATCGAGCACACATACAAACTGAACACAGTGTGCTCGAAACCCCATGGCTGCTTAAGGGCCAATCAGGGCTGATGGTAAAAATTCCTTCCCAGACCCAAGGTGGGAACTTAGCAGTTGCAGTGTCAGTCCCTAAGGGTAGGTGGGCTTCAGTTTGACTTTCCTGCCTTGGAGACCGCACTCCTGTATGGTGGGCAGGGCTATTTAAACCCGGTCTGGTCCTGCATCTTGTGGGACTGCCAGGCTCAGCGCAGTGAGAAAGCCAATGGGACTCTGCTCAACTTGGCTCCGGCCTGCTGCACAGCTGTGCCTCTTGTTCGGCTTTTTTTGTGGGGGGACACAAACCGGGTTCTGCCTTAAAGCAGCGGGACAGCAAAACAAGAATGAAAATAATACTAATTTTTTTTTTAAAAAAAAAGAAATCAGTCTCTCTCCACATCTTTCCTCAGTTGCACTCCATATTCATAGACTCTCTGTGGCTTCATTAAGAGGCTTTTGCATATTTTCAGTTCATTTTAGAGGATTTTTTATTTTTTTTTATTTTTTTACACTAATCACCTAAAGAATATGGTTTCCTTGGGTAAAATACTGAGATGGTTAGCTCAAAATCAAGGCAGGGCACTTTTGGAGGTAGACCCCTCAGAATCTTAGGGGCCTATGAATTGCTTCATGCAGGGAAGGCCTCTAATAAATTACAGATCCCATGATGCACTTTTCTTTAGGAGCATGCTTAGTTCAGTTCTGGGAGTTCGAGAACTAAGGGCTGTCCAGGAGAGAGGGGAAAGAGAAGGAGCTCCGTGAGGGGATCCCCTGAGCAGCTCCTTCCATGTGCATCACCTACTATAGGCTTGCATAACCAGCTTGTGCGCCCAGACACAGCTTTCCTAAAGGCTGCCCTGCTGAGCTCCATTGTGAGCTAACATTGTGAGCTAACAGGAACTAAGGCCTAGCTGAGACAGAGGCCTAGCTGGAGCTGCAGACCAGAAAACAGAGCATGTCAGAGGAGCTGGACAAAGAACTATGGAGTCAGGGATGGTGTTGGGATCCTGGCCACAGAAGGAGATTGGGCAAAGCCAGGGTTCAGAGTCCAGGGCATCAGGAAATTCCAGCATCTGATCCACGAGGATAAGCAAAAAGACATAGGGTGCTTGCACACAAGAGAGGAAGGGGGAGGGGAGGCTGCCGTGAGCCGAAATCATGTAGTTAAAACATGAGCGGGCCGTGAAGAATTGCAGGTGGATCTTGTGAGACTGGGCATTTAAATAGAGACAAAGTAGTAAAGAGATATCCTTTAATGGACCAACTACAGTTGGTGGAGATATGCAAGCTTTCGGATCTTACAGGAAAAGGACCTTGGAGTCATTGTGGACAATACATTGAAATCCTCAGCTCAGTGTGCGGCAGCCATCAAAAAGGCAAACAGTGTTTAGGAATTATTCGTAAAGGGATAGGAATAAAACTCAGAATATCATAATGCCATTATATAAGGCTGTGCTGCGATCGCACCATGAATAGTGTGTGCAATTCTGGTTGCCGAAAGGATATAACTGAAATACAAAAAGATATAGTTGAAATAGAAAAGGTACAGAGAAGGGCAAGAAAAAATCAGAGGTATGGAACAGCTCCCCAATGAAGAGAGGCTGAATAGGTTGGGACTCTTCAGCTTGGAGAAGAGATGACTGAGAGGGGATATGAAAGAAATTTATCATGAGTGGTGTGGAACACATTAATAGGGAACAGTTATTTACCATCTCAAACAGTACTAGAACTAGGGGCCACTTCATGAAACTAACTGGTAGCATATTTAAAACAAATAAAAGTAAGTATTTTTTCACTCAACGCACAATTAAGTTGTGGAATTTGTTGCCAGAAGATGTGATCAAGGCCAGTAGGATAGCTGGGTTTAAGAAAGGGTTGAACAAGTTTTGGGAGGATAGGTCATAAGAACATAAAAAGTATCATACTGAGTCAGACCAATGGTCCATCAGGCCCAGCATCCTGTCCTCTGACAGTGGCCAATCTCAATCACATGGGAGAAGAACCAACAGTCACAATGGCCAATCCATTCCGCGTTGTTCACTCCCAGCTACCGACAGTAAGACGTTCACCCCATTCAGGACTCCCGTGAACACACACATGCCCCTCACAGCACGGTGCAGGGATGGGGAAGTGGCTGAAGGGGGTGGAAGGATGCAGGGGGAGGCACAGAGCCACATGCACAGGGTAGCAAATGGCACACAGAACGTGGAACCAGGGCTGGGGGGAGGGGGCCAGGATAACAGAGGGACAGTTCCAGGGGAATGGCAAAGAGAGTACACAACCAAAAAAAGTAGGAGAGTTGAAAATTAATATTTAATCATATAAACACGTGCAATGAAAAATTGGGTAAACTACCCGAACCAATATATACAATATAAGAGGAATATACATCAGAAGGTACAGAATAAAGTCAAAATGACACATCAATTGATTATTGACATACAAATGCTTAAAAGCCAAAAGCACTGATAGTTGCCTAATTGATATTATCCATGACAATGGTACAGAACCCAAACCCGTTTTGGGGACCCAGCCCCTTTTTCAATGGGATATCTTTAAAAAACTCTTCAACAGCATATTGGCATATGCTGCATAATAAGAAAGCTAATGCCTGGGTGGGGAGGGAAATGGCAAAGAGACTCAGGCAGCGGTGGGCGGGTCAGGCAAACACCGAGCTGTCTCAAAAGCTGCCGGAGGGATTCCCAGGCTGTGGCCTGGGACAGCCACACACCCCTAGTAAATCCTTCCCAGGTAAACTTGTCGTGACGATACCCATGGGCACGCATCTGTCTATCCACCATGTAGCATGGGAGGAAGGGATGTCCGCTGGTGTAGGTGGCTCTGACATCGTCCCGTTCACAACATCTGTAAGGACAACCAGCTCCGCAGCATCAGGCCCATCTGTCAGGTAGTGTCCCCCATCAGTCGCCACCAGCAGTCCCAGCTCACCCAGACGAGCCTGGTATTTGTGAAGGCCAGTATCCCCAAGCACGCAGGATGACATTGGCAAAGCAGCTCGCCAGGGAAGGATCACCACCAAGGAGGCACAAGCAGAACTCCAGCAGCCCGGCAACAGTCTGAACGGCCAGGCTGTCACCAGCATTCCATGGCACGATGACACCAGGTGGAGACACGGCCGCAGCAGGATCCGGCAAATGGAAGGTCAGATCGCTCGATCTCTGCTGACAGAACTGGCTCCCAAATGGATGTCCCAGCAGCCATATGCAATGTCATGGGCGGACACTGGATCCCCCAACAGTTGCTGCACATTGCTTCTCACCCACAGGTTACACAGAAACATGGTGGCACACACAGGCCAAACCTCATCAACATTAGGACTGCACATGTGACCAAGAGGAGGGCAGGACATGGTGCTAGTCAGAAAGGCACAACAGACCCAGCAGAGAACCCAGAGGGAAATTAAAGTCAGAGTGGAAGGCAAAGATGTCTCCCACCAGCTACTGGCAGGATCCCAAGGTTGCCAGATAGCAGAACAATACACACCCTCTCCCCACACTAGCAATGCACAAGTACTCCCATATCATCAACAGCCCAAAGACATGACCTGGCCCCATGGAGCCGGGGGGTGCACAGAAGGGGGTATGGGTACAGTGGAGGGGCCCCATGAATGAATAGAGCGGGTGGGGAAAATAGACCCTGGTGCACTCCTGTGGAAAGGGTTACAAGGGTGTGGGGGTTGCCCGTGCCACGCCCCTGTCAGTCCCATCCGGGGGGCAAACCCAGTGACATATCCCACATTGGAAGGTGGCCCACTAAAGAGGATCACATGAGAGAGGCTGGTTATGGCCTTGTCAGCTCCACACCCTCAGCCAGATGAACCCCGCAAGATTCATGTGGGCACATCTGCACAGTTACCACCCCATCACCTGTTTCAGGCATCACATTCATGGATCAGATAATGGAACCGCACACAAGACATGCAGCTGCACCAAGACATGTCAGTCCACTGATAGGATCCCTAGTTGGTGAACAAGGTACATGTCCTGGATCAGTCTGGACAGGGGACGGGGGCGTGGATGTCGAGGCAGGTAGGGGCCCCAGCTAGTCATGTATCCCAAAGGAAGCATCGCCTGTGGGGATCGGGACAGCAACGGAAAGGCATGGATGGGACCACAGTGGTGAGCGGAGGTGCAGATAAGCAAGGGGGTATTGGTGGAGGGAGGGACATGGGATCCACCGGTGATGGTAATGGTGACAGCACAAGGGCAGTCTGGAACCAAGAACGGGTGCCCACAGTAATTAAATGGCCGGTGGGTGGGTTCCAGGTATAAAGGTGTTCCATTTACTCCTGAAGTCCCACCCTGGGACCCCATAGCCGATGCAATGGATCCAGTACTCTGGGCGGTAGTGCATGTGTACATCTAGGCAGTGGAAGTGTGTCTACTCAGAATCCAAAGGGTTCGGAGGGCTCATCTGCAGGTTATCCTCGGTGCAGCTCCACTCTGCTCCACCGTGACTGTGTGCACTGGGGACCTCATGGGACCGTGACACACGGTGCTGCCCACAGAGCAGGAAACTGAGTAGGAAACCTGGCTGTTGCAATACGGTGATCCCACATTGTTCCCCGGGGGGGGGGGGTTTATGTACCATGCTGAGGGGTGTGGTGAGCACTGCAGTTCCTGCAGGCAGACATGGTCAACAACATCTTTTGGGATCTGCCTGACCATCTCCACTCAGAGGCAGATGTGAGTTTAGCACCATGCCACAGATTGATGGAAGACCGTCCTGAGGACTTGGGGGGATGAGGATTGGGTAGTGCTTTTCTGAATACCAAGGCGCCTCCTTGTGGACAAGCCTGTCAAGGCTCGTGGACATCCTTCGTCCCCGTCTTGAGCGTCAGTCCACAAACATGAGGGAGCCCATACCCGTGGGTCAGAGGATTGCCATACCATTGCCATCTGGAGACTGACCAACCCCAATTCCTGTCGGAGTGTCACCCAGCTGTTTGAGGTCAAGACCCCAATAGTTGCCACAGTCCTCAAAGAGGTGTGCACGGCAATAATTGACCTGATAATTGAGCGGGTTATCTAATTGGTGGACCCCACTAGGGTAATAACAGGATTTGCTAACATGGGATTCCCCCATTGCATCGGTGCCATCGAAGGGACCCGCATCCCCATCATCCACACACATACACACACCCAGCAAGGATGAATTGGAAGGGCCAGTTTTCTGTGGCTCTACAGGCTGTGGTGGATGACAAAGGGCTCTTCACTGATGTTTACACCAGTGTGTCCAGCCGTAGCCATGATGCAAGGATCCTGAGGACATCACCCTTCTTTGCCCATATGTACATGGAGTAGATTGCCCCTGGCATCCATGGGAACATTGAGGGTGTATCCATGAGGCCCGTAATAACCGGGGACCCAGCCTATCCTAAGACCCCCCTGGCTTATCAAGGCATATCCAGTGCCACGGATCCCAGAGCAGCACCTCTTCAACGACTGCCTGTTATCTGTCCGCTGCGTGGTGGAGAAGGCGTTTGGGATTCTAAAAATGCATTGGTGCCTGATCTGGAACCACCACCAATTCGATCTGCAGAGGATATCCATGCTGATCATAGCAGCATGCATCCTGCACAATGTGTGCGAGACACAGGGACGTGCCCTGGACAATACTCTCCCACAGCAACCTGCAGGTCCTGTCCCCTTGTTACAGCAGGCCCGTGGAAGTGCAGAGCATAGGATCGTTAACAAGAACCAGGATGCCGTGTCACCTCATTGCACGGATCAAGAGGAATGCGTGAATGGCACACAGACTGAAAGGACTGTTCTCGCCCCCCCCTACAGCCTACTTGGGGTTCCCCCATCCCCTGCTCGTGCACTAACGAGCAGTGTCCCCTCTCCTTGTTGCACATCTTCGTGCATGAGTATATGCCGGCAGGTACCCTAGAGCTGTAATGGGGGCTTAAATGTCATGGGGTGACGCATCCTATGGCCTGATTTGTCACCACCCATAGAATAGCTGCACAGGACCCTGCCTTGATAATGTTTACCATTCATGGGGTGCAGCACGTGCACCTCCCCACCCCCATGTTTCCCCACTGGTGGTATGTGACACACAATCACTTGTTCTGGAAACACCAGGAGACATACAGTTCCGTCTATTTATGTTATTTTATTGTAATGACAGTTCTGCCCTTCAGTGAGCTACTTCTTCTTTTCCCCTCTTCCCCCCCCTTCCCCCCCCCCCCCCCCCCCCCGCTACCACGGCCATGGCCTGTCCCGGTGGCTGGAGCTGGTTCTTGCACTGGGCGCATCCTCTGCAGCTTGCTGCCCATCCCCTGGGGGAGATCATTGATCCTGTGGAGAGATGGCAAACATGCATGGTTTTGCAATAAGTGTAACTATCAGATGAGCCCTGCTACTGCCCTCCCCTTTCCCTCCCAGTCAGCCAATCCCCTGCAGCCTCTGCATCATGTGGCAGCAGGAATATGTACTCACCTCCCTGGGATGGGCTGTCAGCTGTGCTGGTGGCTGGCTTCTGAGCCTGCAGGCCAGTTGGGGTGGTTGTGGCAGAGGGGGGAGGGGAACAAGGAGCAGGGCCTGTTGACCAGACAGTCCTCGCTGCCAGACCTCCTGGAGCACTGGTGGGAGGGGGCCAAATTGGTTATGGCCCAGGAGCAGCGACTGCTGAGGCAACCAGGACTTCTGGAGGTGTTTCAGGGGTGGCACGGGGACCTGTGGGGTGGCCCGTGCTTTTTGTTCCTTGGCAAGACCTACCACCGTTGTGCTTGTGGCCACGAGGTGATGGAGGAGGGATCTTTCTAGTTCCTTGGAGGACTTGAGGCTCCTCACTGTCTCCTCCATCACCTCGCAGCTGAGACACATCTCACAAAGGTGGGCCACCACATGGTGCTGCTTCCACAGCTCCTGGCCTGCCGAACCACAGCCCGGAGGACCGCACGATCTTCCTTGTTATCTTTCTTCAATTCAGCTTGTGCTGTTTTCATTTGCTCCTGCATCTCCCGAGCTGTGCTTCTGGTTGCTTCGAGCAGTTCGCTCCTTATGTCCTCTCTCCTGCTGCAGGTCCATGCCCTTAGCTCCCTGTTCCTCTCCACAGTATCTGTGTCTCGCCGGCAGGGTCTGGTTCCCCCAGGTGCAGCCTCGACATCTGCAGGTTACCTGTCTGATCTATTGCTATACCCAGGGAGGCAAGGGGGGTAGGGGGCTGGACATGATGCCTTACCTGAAGTACCTGTTTCCCCGCCCCTGGTTGCAATGGGTGCCTTTGTGTTATCAGTGCAGGCCTTTTCACTACTTTAGTGGCCTATCCCTTCATATCCTCTGCCTGTGGTGACCATCCTCCTGGCTTTGCATCAGTGCTGATACCCATTTTGCCCGCAGTTCCCGACACCTCTCTTTTGGATTGTGTCCTGTGGTGGTGCAAGGTGTCTCTGGGTGTCTTTGTGCCTCACCACCTACACCCTTTCTCATGCCCCCGGTCCCCCCCACTTCCCGCTGTGCCTCTGTGCACCAATAACCCATGGCTGGTGTGTGCCACCGTGAACCACTGTTCTCCAGTGTGACTGTCCCATCATCCTGCCATACACCCATTGTCACCCAATCATGTACACCTGCCTTCCACATCCACCTCCAAAGGTGGCAGCAGGGCCTGCTCCTCCACCACCTCCATGCCTACCTGAGCTGTTGATGAGAGTGGGTCATCAGTTGATTGCTCTGCCATCACCTCCCTTGCCCCTGGCTTTTCCTTTAGCACCCACCTCATTCCCTGCCTCTGTCCTGGGTTTAGGGATGGTGGTCCTACCTGGATCAGTGTCTTCAGCCTCCTCCTGCATAGCATCCCTTGTGCGATTCCTCCTCCTTATGTACCCCTGCTCCCAGTCCTGTCTGCACTTGTTGGTAGGGGGAGGCACTCTTGGAGGGTGATGATGTTGTTCGTTGGATCCAGGAATGCTCCCTCCACCTGCAGGACAGGGGCGTTGTGACTCCTGACTTCAGGATCACCTTGTCTGGGTGGAGCGTCCTCCCATTTTGCAGGTGGCAGCTGGAGTGCAGGGGTCTCCTCCATCCACTTCCTCCGTCTGGCAAAGCACTCTTGTGGATGCAGGAGGCCAGTATCTCCCCGTCCATGCAGAGGAACCGACCCAGCTCCTACATGAACGGCTCTGTATGCCTGGCTCAGCTGGATGTGTGGTTGTTATCTCAGATGTTTGTATCCGTTCCGCAGATCCTTTGCCTTTTGACGGCCCCTGGGTCCCTGTTGTACCCCAGCCACTGCATCTCCTGGGAGAGTTGCTCGTAGACAGATTCACTACAGAACGATCTCACCAGGTCCAGCTGCACTCTGGTTTCCCCAAGAACTTTATTTATGCCCTGGTCTTGTCCTGGGTCCAGGGCATGCCCTTGGTGGAGGGGGCTGTGGGGTGTGCAGCTGGGGTTGCAGCTGGGGCCCACCATGGGGATGTGGTGGTGGCCTCAGAGCTGGTGCTCGCCTGTGGGGGGAAGGTCTCACCATAAGCTTGTAGAACTGGCCTTGCTTAGCTGTCATCTGCCGCACCTTCTGCAACTGCTGTCTAGTGCACCGTTACCTGTCCCCTAACTGGGATCACGCTGACCTACCTGACTACCTACCGGCGGTGAGTGGGCACCAGTGGCCAGTCTTGGTCATTTCCTGGGGGGCGTGCTGGTGCTGGGGGCTGCCATGTTGGTACTTGTCTTTGAAGGGTTGTGATGGCTGTCAGCTGTGCTGTTCCCTTCCCCTATGGCTACTTATGCTGCCCTGTCCCTTCCCTCCTGGGCATCTTTTAGGGGGCCCTTGGGATCACTCCCATGGGCCCCCACATGGGTGTGGGGTGCTGCCTCGTACCCTGGTCCCATGTCCTGGTCAGCCCTGGTCCTGGCTAGTTCCCTATCACCTGATCCAGGCACCTCTGCCTCCCCTTACCTGGTTGCCTGCATCTCCTTACATGGTGCAAGTCTCTGGTTTTTCTCAGTCATGTTGGGATTTGGCACACCTGTTCCTTCCCATGAGTGTCCTGTGAGGGCTTCTGGGTGGACTGTGGGCGTATTGGCCGGGGTGGTGGTATTGGTTTCTGGGTGGTCACTATGCTGCCCTTTTCTCCATGGCGTTGACGGGCCTTTTCCATGTGCTAGTGTGCTGCCCTGTTCACACGGGCGGGTGAGTGTTGAACACCCATCTCCACCTGCCTCCACTCATGAACACACATGGATCTACTAGCGTTTTTTCTGGTTGCTCTTTATGTGTTGACGGGTAGGTCGCGGGAGCACGCACTCACTCACCAGTTCATTCACATGGACGGTTGCCCATGTATTCAATGGGTGGATATGCATGGGTGCGTCTCGTGTAAAAAGGGCCTTTGTCTCACTTGTAGGAGTGCAACTGGGTAAATGGTGTCCAATCTTGACAAGTCAGGAGCTCAGCAAAGCCTAGAACCCAATCTTAATTCTTGGGGCCTAGAAATTTAGTGACAATCAGGGACACTAACTCAGATTATCACTGATATCTGAAGCCTTGTCAGCTGTGAATGAAATCACAGCAGAAATGGCTAATGACATTTAAAAAAACCAAAACACATGAGCAGCAGTTCACATGATTCCCTCTGCCATGATTTTGGCTCACTGCAGTTCCCCCCCGCCCCCCCATCTCGTGTGCAAGCGGACACAGTCTGCTATCTAAACAGGGGTCTGCATCCAGGAAGTTCAGTCCAAGGGGTGTCCAGGATGGAACAGGAATAGTTGAGGGTTCATGAGGGGGAGGTAAAGCTAGTGGAACAGGCCTCTCTCCGATTTTTCAGGACAGGGGTTTGCTGTGACGCAGGAAGCTATGTAAGAGTCCTTGACCAATCAGGATGCAGGTCACCAATGGTCAATCATGAGTCTGTCAGGGTGGTACCAGATGTGCAAGAGGCCATAGGGCTATGATGACATTGATTCTGTTTGGCAGCATGGTGGATCCCACTTTTTCCTATGAACCCAGAGAACATGAGTGCAAGGCCCGTGTTCTTCTTGCATGATGACAGCTGGATTTTCCCTCCAGCCCTTGTAAGTAGCCCTAGTGGCCCTGTTTCTTGCTTCAAGGATCAGATCTGAGCTACCTCCATGTTTTATGTGATTTGAACTTCCCTGTCCCTGATTGATGTATGCACCTGCACTCCAGTGCAAGAAAGCAGCAAGGGCTTTAGCTTGAGCCAATGGACTTGTTTGTAGGGTGTAATTATTTGGGTAATATTACATGGGTTTGTTTTTCTAAGTAAAACTTGTCTCTGATTGCTTTGAGGGGGAAAGTATCTGGAAGGAGTTAAATGCTTTTGGCAACAGCAACAACAGCCATGTTGTATATGGGTACACTGTTTGTTTCTGAGGTACTCCTGAAATCCAGTTTAATGAACAGGTTCTAGCCAGGTGAAGGCACTGCCAAATGTCCTAATATTAGAACTATAGAAGTGCTGCAGAAGGGCAAACTGAAGCTTCCACTCATCTTACACCACTGTAGAGAACCCCAAGTCAGATCTTCCCATAAAACCAGGCATGTAGGTAAGATGAGATTACATGTATTTAAATAGGAGAATGCTTGATGATTATTATTAGGATGGTAATGGTTGTTGTTGTTGTTATTTATTAATTTGTATCCCATCCTTTTCCAAAAAGGACTCAAGGTAGCTTACAATAAATAAGAACACAACATCAAAACACAAATCATTTTAACCACATCCAAACAGCTAAACCCACCCACCCTACTACCCCATAATACAATAAAATCTTTAAAAAATGAAACATAATTAGCAACACACCTCCTCATTCCCACTCACTCCCTTGCCTCAGAAAGCAGTTCTTTTATGTAAACAGCCACTGATGTCAGCAAGACGTTTCCTTTTACTGTGTGAAGAAAATCATGAGAGACACTGCCTGATCTATGCTACACTGACAGCATAGAGGGTATAATGAAGCACGCTTAGGGTAAAGCCACACAAGCTGGGGCGGGCAATTGAAGCCATCACACTTTGGGCCAGTGGGGAGGGCAGACCACATCATTTGTGGCCATCACCAGTCCCGCCACACCCCGGTACGGCCTGAGGAGCTAGCTACATTGGGCTGGATGCCTGGATTTCGGTTGCACTGTAGGATCGGGCCCGCTGCCGCTACGCAGCTGTTGAGGGGATGAAGGAGAATGCATGCACCTCCCAGCCCCCCTTTCCCTGCAATCAGCTGTTAGGCAGCTGGAAAGCGCATGCACGCTCTTCCTAGGTCCCCCCTTCCCCGCAGTCAGCTGTTAGGCAGGTGGGAGGAGCACCAACACTCTTGAGCTAGGCCAGGACCACAGCCTGAAAAGGGGACTAACAAGAATTGGGGTAAGGCTGCCCAGGTTGGGTCAACTCATCTGCCCAGCCCTGCTTGCCCCACCACACGGGGAGCACCGCTGTGGGGTCTTGAGTGGTGGGCACTGTCGCCTGTCACATGAGGCTACATCACAGCCGGGGGCAGGGTCTCAGTTGGGCCGGGGGAGGGAGACAAGGCAGAGCTGGGTGCCTGCTCGTGTGGCCGGTGCTGGAGCCTGCCCCGGCCATGGTGGCAACTCCACCAGCAGCCCACCCATCTGGCTTCCCCAAGACTGTCTTCCCGGCTCCCCATGCTGGCCACACAGGGTGATGGTGGTGATTGCTCGCCATGAGAATGTGCAGGGTGAGAGACAAGCCAGGGAGATAACAGTTGGGAGCACGCCATAAAATTGGGGGGGGGGGGACAAACATCAGCCAGGTTGCAGAGAGGCAACTTATCCAGCAACCACATGAGATCCTGCCCCCATCTAAAGAAAAGACAGCAGAGGCACAGGAAGGCCTAGAGGGCCATAGGAACACTGACCCCACCTACTCCTAGGAACAGGCAGGACATGAGAGACCCCAGGACAGGGAAGCTGCCTGGGATCCCCAAACCAAGGACAGGGCAGCCCTTAGGCCGAGGGATAGAGCAAGGGGGACAAACATCAGTCAGAGACAGGGTTGGTAGGACTGCCTAGTAGTTGGAAGAACTGGTAGTATGGAACAGCACCCTGAGAGGCTAGGATTAGAGATCCACAAGTCACCAGGGCAGTATCCATTTGTCTTTCCATAAAGCACAGAATACAGGTTCCTCTGTCCAAGCTGCATTTATTTGTAACAAAGCACACATCTCCAAAATTACCTCTACTTCACAATGTCCTTCTTGTTTAACTTCCGGTCCCCTTTTCAGGCTGTGATCCTGGCCTAGCTCTCCTAGTGAGCCCTCGTGCCACAGGACTCTGGGGAAGCTCCCTATCTCTTTCCTCTACTTCCTTCTGCATCACTGAAGTGGGCTCAGGAGCCTAGGGCTCTAAATGGTAGACCCGGGCCATAACAGAGCAGCTGAGTGTGAGGCAAAGACTGGGGAGTTTTGTGAGGGTGGCGTGCATCCCAGCCACTCAGGAGGGCTCTGAAACTGGAGACCCTTGGGCTGGGTTCAGTTGCGAGACGGCCCAAGGATAATAACCATGTGGGGCTTGTGAACAGATTCACCCGTCTGCAAGGGGCACTGCGAATTGTGCGAGAGGCAAACCATGGGCGGAGGGTCGGACTAACTGTGGCTGGGGCTAATTCCTAGGGATGTGCACCAGAGCCCCATGTGATTTTTCGTTTTTGTTATTGTTGTCGTTATCAAAATGTGTCATTTTATCGTTATTGTTATAATGACAATGTCATTTTCATTGTTGTCATTATCGATACCGATACCGATTTCAAACGAAGATTTTATTTTCATTTTATTTTATTTTCATTATTTTCATTATTGTTATCGATATCATTTGGTCTCGTGATGGTCAGGCACAAACAGCAGGCATCAGCGGGTGGCAGTGGATGGGCAGGATTTGCATGTCTTATTTCTGGGACTGCCAGAGTGAGAGGGGAGGGGGGTACTCTTCCAGCAGTCAGGCACAAGCCGCAGCACTCACCCAGACACGTGCCAGCCAGGGTCTCAACTTCCCAACACTAGCACCCCAAGAAGGGGAGGATTTACACGTCTTATTTCTGAGTCTGCCAGAGAGGGAGGGGGGGGGACGGCTTTTTCAGCAGCAGCAGCCAGAGTCTCAACATGCAGACACTACAGTACTACAGGTGATGGTGGTGTACGTGGGCAAAAGGAAAAGAGACGAGTAGGCAGCACCATCCATCCATCCACTTGGTGTGGGAGAATGGGTATTACTCTGGGAAGAACTAGAGGCATCACCATGAATGCATGATATTATGTAGGTGTTTGTGTTCTGTTTCAGAGAGGGTGCCAAAACCCCATCAAGGTGGACGTTGCTGGACCAAACCAGGCCGATGAGGTCTGCGGTATGGAAGTATTTCCATACCCCGAAAGCCAGGTTTGCAGAATGCAAGTTAAGGCACAGGGACTGGAACAACAGGGAATGGATTGCCCCATGACCTGTTTAGGAAGTCCCCTACAGAGAGAGAGATTGGCCACCATCCACTTGTGGAGACAGAATGCAGGGAGGGCTTGATAGATCATTGGTCTGTCACAGAATGGCACTTCTTATGTGCCTATCTTTTTATGTTCTTTAGATCTGCGACAAAAAAATAGAGGGGGACCACGTTGGGGCTGATAGCCCATATCGAGATCGTACACCTCATTGAAGTGACGTGGGACGTGTCTCGGTCTGGAAGGAGGAGGGAGGAACACCAGGCGGTGGAAGGGAGGAAGGCACTGCAGAAGAGGAGCCATCCCACTCCTTCCCCCTCAAGCTCCTCTGAAGATTCTCCAGCCCCCCGGCACAAGGAGACCCCTGTAGCAAGGGCATTTCAGGCATCACTGAGGAGGCCTGCAAAAAATTTTATGTTGGGCTTCAAAGTCCAAACCAGAAATACAGAGGACAGGCTGGTGGTGGAGCGATTCGAGGAACTCCAAATCAGGGAATGCCAGGCCGAGGTGTACAAGTAGCTGTGGACTGAAAAAGATGCCCTCGGATCGTTCCACCAGTCCCTCGTGGCATGGAAAGCATCCATGGCGGGGGCCCTGGATGTGGCGAGGCGACATGGGGTGGAGGTGGACGATGTGCCTGCACCTCGGTCCCGTGCACCATTGTCCCCTTTTCCCCACGTTCCAGGGGACAGGCCCAGTGAGCCCACAGACACATTATTTTTCTGTCGTTTTATATTGTTAATGTTTGTTTTTTTTAAAGTTTTTATAAAAGTTATATTTGTTACCAGCTGAATTTGACCTGTCCAATCCTTTATCCCTCTGTGCTGCTTCTGGCAGGTGGCAGAATCTCATTGTGTATTCAGCGTGTCAGATTCCTACCTGACAGCAACAGCACATGTAGCGAATTAGCCACAAGATGTGCCAGCAGGGTCTCAACTTGCAGACAGCCCCCCAGGAGGGGCAGGGCTTGTGTCTGTGTGGGTGTGCCAGAGAGAGAGAGAGACTATTTGGCAGTGGGCAGCAGGTGGCAGGTGCTGGTAGGCAGAGGGGCTCTTTCACCAGGTGCAACTGCAGCTGGCATCAGTGGAGGAGTAGGGCTGGCAGGGGGGCAGGCTGGTGGGCAGGTGCCGGTGGCCACTGGCCAGTCAAGCATGAACAGCAGCAGCACCCAGATGATGGTTCTTGGGACTGAAGTGACTGCTTCTGGATGCAGTGGAATGGAATGACAGCCCCCGTGACTGGAATGATGGTCCCAGAATCTTGATGATGGTTCCTGGGACTGGCATGACTGCTTC
>QEPC01004151.1:449574-475606 GCA_003113815.1 Sphenodon punctatus | reverse complement strand
CCCCCCCCCCCCCCGCCACCCACCCCATCTCTCTCATTCTAGCAGTGGGGAACCTATCTTTCCCTCTCTCTCAGGACATGTACTGCAGGTGACAGCATGGGTGGGAGCTTGTCTGTCTCTCTCCTTCTAGCAGTGGGGAGACTTTCTCTCTCTTCACGAGCAGCAGGTTGCTACCTCGTAAATAAAGGTTCTTCACGCTGGCTCTCATCATTCTCACCAAGTCACCCTGTGTTCCATCCCCACATGGACTTGTCTCATATCCCTAGAAAGGGTTGGGTTGAACTGTCACTCTGAAAGGGGAGAGTGCTGTTTAGCCTAGAGAGGCGCTCAAGGCCATCAGAGTAGGTTCCTGCCTTAAACACTACAGGGTGGCTTAGTTTTATGGAAGAAGGGGACCCTGACCAGTATATCCCAGACCATTGTTTATTTAACCAGGCCCGCACAGTATGCAGCCCGCATATAGATAGGCCTGCGTATCCACTGCTTCCAAATACAGATATCTGATGGTTCTTGGGACTGGAGTGGCTGCTTCAGGAATAGCAGCCCATGGGAGCTAAATGATGTCCCTAGAATTAGTGCTTGATTGGGCACACTTCATTCAATCATGCGATAGGTGGTAGCAGGTACAGGGAGGCACACCGGCAGGTAGGGGTGTGCATGTCGTTTTTGTTATTAAAATAATGATAATGAAAATTGTTGTTTTCGTTATCGTTATTGCAATAACGAAAATGACAACGAAAATAGAAACGAAAATGACATTTTGTTTTTGAAATAAAGGGGAAAAACGTATCTCCGGCTATAACTTTTTAGTTTCTTATTCAGTTCTGTACCCCCAATGGAGGGCACTATGTGAACCAAATATCGAAATGTTTAGATAAAGGGAGCCGATTCTAGAAGCAATTGAATGTTGTGATTTTAAGAAAAGTACCTTACACATTCATGGCTATGACGTCTTTATTTTGCATCCAATTCGCATGGAACCTGTGCATATTATGTCTCTCCACACTCTTAACATTCGTACCAATTTTCAGAAAGATTGGATAAAGGGTCCTGATCGTATAAGACATCAACTTGAAAATACATTTCCAGCTGTAACATTTGTATATTCCATCCTGTTTACAAGATATGTGGCAGGAATGTATCAAATCCCTTCCCTGTCATCTCTACCAAACTACAGGACAATTTGATAAAGGAAACCAATTTTATAAGCAATTTATGTTGTCCCTGTGAAGACCATTATTCAGATAAACAGCAGCATATGCAGTGCCAGTCAGAGGCAGGCACCCTGCATGGCAGGGGGAGGGAGGCTGTAGGAGGGAGGCTGTGGAGCAACCCAAAAGACTGACAAACACTTTCACTGGCCAAGCACATTACTGCATGCTTCTAACTTTACAGGACCAATTGGTAGTAGCTTCGAGGTGGGCATAGGGGGCAACCCTCAGGTGGGCATAGAAGGTACATAACTGGGACTTTGGGGATAGCACCCAGCAATCAGGAGACATAGTTTACACATCCAGGCTGGCCAGTTATCATCACAATCACATCCTGCAGCACTGTGACAGAGGACATAAGAGAATCTCTGTTGGCTCTTTCCTAAACAGATGCTTTTGACTTCCCAGTAACAAGTGGGGGAGAGATGTTGGGATGATCACAGCACAGAATGAGGATATTTGGTTGACATTTATGCTGGCCAATTGGCATCACAAACCAATCTTATACCACAGTGACATGTAAGAGAATCCCTGGCATAGGCTCCTCTGCATACACTGTGCAGGCATATAACATTGGGACCCTTTATCACATATTTCTGCTATTTGGCAGAGATGATCATGAAAGTGTGATATACAGCCCTGCCGAATTTCATGTACACTGGTTGGAATACAAACATGTTTCAGTCAGTCATACATTTATATGTTAATTGCTTATACCACCAGGACACTTTATCCAATCCTTCTGAAAGTTGGCAAGGTTAGCAAGTATTGGAAGGGGTGTAATCGTGACAAGTTTCATCTACAGTATATCTGAGGCAAAGACAGTACAGCTAAGAATGTATATGAAGAGGTTTGCAAAATAAAATAATTCAACTGCTTCTAAAATTGGATTCCTTTATTCAATCATTTTGATATTTGGTACACGTAATGTCTTCCATTGAAGGTATATGCTCTCCAAGTTCCAACCACATATATGAACAACAAAAAAGGTACATCCAAAAATGTGTTTTCTATTGAAACCAATGAAAAACTAAAAAGAAAACGAAAACAACAATTTGATATTTATGAAAACCCAAATGACATATTTAAATAATGAAAACAAAAAATGAAAACAAAAATGACATGGGCCCCTGGTGCACACCTCTACAGGCAGGCACATAATTACGTTGTGTGTTATTTCCATCTCATTCTGGTAGGTTTGCTGCTGGATGTGGGCATTGAGCATGAGCACAGATAAGATCTCTCTCTGGTTCTGGCAGGTGGAAGCTTGAGCCAGATGAATCTCTTACTCCCCCCCCCCCATCTCTTTCATTCTAGCAGTGGGGAGCCTATCTCCCTCTCCCTCTCTCTCTCTGGTCATGTACTGCAGGTGACCACATGGGTGGGAGCGTGTCTGTCTCTCTCCTAGCAGCGGGGACTTGGGAGACTTTCTCTCCACGAGCAGCAGGTTGCTACCTCATTAAAGTTATTTGCACTGGCTCTCATAATTCTCACCATGTCACCCTGTATTCCATCCCTACATGGAATTTTCTCATATCCCTAGAAACGGTTGGTTGGAAAAGTGTGGGGGTGCCAGAGAGAGAAAGAGAGAGGCTCTCTGGCAGTGGGCAGCAGTGGATGCCTTTTATACTAGAGGAGCTCGAGTAGTTGATGATGGTTCTTGCGACTGGAATGGCTGCTTCTACATGCAGTGGAAAGACAGCCCCCTTGTCTGGAATGATGGCCCCAGAACCCTAATGGTGGGTCCTGGGGCTGGCGCGGCAGCTTCTGGATGACATGGATGGATGGCCCCCTGTGCATGTAACATTGGCCCCAGAACCATGATGGTGGGTCCTGGGGCTGGAGTGGCAGCTTCTGGATGAAGTGGATGGACAGCCCTCCCTGTCTGGAACGTAGGCCCCAGAACCCTAATGGTGGGTCCTGGGGCAGGAGTAGCTGTTTCTTGATGCGGTGGAACAACAGCTCCCTGTGAGCAGAATGACAGCCCCAGAACCCGGATGATGGTTCTTGGAACTGGAGTGGTAGCTTATATCTGTTTGCGGACAGTACTGCATAGGGAGCAGCCAGGGGCTGGGCATGTTTCTGTGTGGGGGTGTCCGAGAGAGAGAGAGAGGCTCTCTGGCAGCGGGCAGTGGAGGCAGAGGAGCAGCAGGCAGTTGGGCAGGTGGGAGCTTGGCAGCAGCAGTGTCAGGGCATGTTTCTGTGGGGTGGTGCCAGAGAGAGAGAGAGGCTCTCTGGCAGCGGGCAGTGGAGGCAGAGGAGCAGCAGGCAGTTGGGCAGGTGGGAGCTTGGCAGCAGCAGTGTCAGGGCATGTTTCTGTGGGGTGGTGCCAGAGAGAGAGCGCGAGGCTCTCTGGCAGCGGGCGGCAGAGGAGGAGCAGCATCGGGACAGCAGGCAGTCGGGCAGGTGGGAGCTTGAGCAGGATGCACCTCTCTTTCCCTCCCCAGCCCCTCTCTCTTTCTGTCTCTCGTTCTAGTAGTGGGGAGGTTCTCTGCTTCTCTCTCATTCTAGCAGCAGGGAGCCTCTCTCTCTCTCGTTCTAGCAGCAGGGAGCCTTTCTGTGTCTCTCTCTGGTCATGTACGGCAGGTGACAGCATGGGCAGGAGCATGTCTCCCTCTCTTTCGTTCTGTTAACTGGGAGTCTCTCTTCCTCTCTCAAGGGTGCCCCTGCCCTCAACATGGGTTCAAGGCTGCTCAGGGAAACCCAGCAGTGACAGCCTGACCTTGAGGAACAAGAGCTGCTCCACCAACCCAGCAACCAGCCTCGAACGATGGGGACTCACTATGTCACCTGCTGCCAAAAATATCTGCTCGTTGGGCACGGTGGTTGGTGGACAAGATACTAATTCCTGTGCCACCCTGGTCAGAGCCTGCCATATTTTCCCCTTCTCTGCCCAGTACAGAAGGGGATCGCTGCTGAAATCCACTACCGGCTCCTTAAGATATTTTTCCACTGCCTGCTCTGCAGTGTCAGGCTCCTGCTCCCTCTACCTGCTGATGCGGCCAACCTCCTCCCCAATTGCATGTGCCCACACTACTTGCTCTGGGGTGGTCCACTCGGGGTGGCTGATGGCCAAGGAGCTGCTGCTGCTCCTGGGAGTGCTCTGCATCTCCGCCCTCCTGCTGCTGCTTTGCCCCTCCTGGCTGCCCTGCTGCTGCTGCCGCTGTATGACCTCTCAACTCCCCACACCCTCTCCACCAGAGCATGCTTCCTCAGGGTGAAGTCTGGCATGCGAGCTGCCATGCTCGCCTTCACCCTGGGGTCCAGCATGGTGGAGAGTACGTATACCTCCTTATGAATGAGAGTCAAAACACCTGCTCAGTCCCTTTCAACTTTTGTACCAAGGGCCACCACCTCTGGTACAAGCTGCCACTCCACCTCCCCCCTGCCTTGGTCCATCAGGAAGCTTTCCATCCTCCTGATGAGACTTCGGACCAGTGGGGTTACCTGGCTCAGGGTGGCCATCGCCACACTCAGGCTCTCCGTCACGTTGTTAAAGGGCTTGAGAACGAGTACGGCCTGAGCCATCATTGTCCACTCATCCCGCCCGAGTGGCCTTTCCACCCCAATCTCCCCCTCTGAGGCCTCGTGCAGGACCCATCTCTGCTCCACCAGACGTTGCATCATGCTATAGGTGGAGGTCCACCTGGTGCTGACATCCTGCAAGAGGCAGTGCTCCTGCGCCCCCAGCTCCACCAGCTTCTCCCTCAAGAGGTGACCACCCTTCACGCTCTTGTTAAAGTACCCTGTAATCTTCCTGCCCTTCTCGATAGCAAGGTAAGGAGGCTGCTACTGCACTCTTCTGCCTTCTCCCCCAGGCCCAGGGCATTCCTCGCCACCAGGTGAAGGGCGTGCACAGCGCAAGGGATGTGCTGGAACCCGCCCTCCAGCACTGCCTTCTTCATGTTCGCGGCAATATCCGTTACCACGAACCCCCTGGCGAATGGGGCTTCCTCCCTTAGCCGCCCCTCCACCATGGTGTCCAAGGCTCCCCTTATGTTGACAGCAGTGTGTCTTTCATCAAACACCTGGGCGTGAAGCAGGGGTCACCTGTGCCCTGCCCCCTCACCCCTGCCGCTCCTCCTCCTGCCACCTGCAACTGCCACCAGTGAGCAGTCAGGGCCAGGTAGGCAGGTTGTGCATTTTGGCTGCTCCAAATGTCTGTGGTGAAATGCACAACTGCCCCATCTGCCCTGGACAGTTCCTCCCTCACCCACTCCCTGGCTGCCTGGTACAGGGAGGGCACCACCTGCCTGCTGAAGGTGGTGTGTGAGGGAAGCTGGTACTGGGGTGCCAACAGTGCCAGCAGCCGGCGGAATCCCTGGTCATCCACAATCCTAAATGGCTGGTCATCAAGGGCAATAATCTCCCCCACTTGCCTGGTGATTTTGAGTGATGCACTCCGCCACGGCCCAACTGTCCAAACCCCAGATCCTCCATTATGACCTGACGCTGCTGCTGCTGCTGCTGATGGGGAGTTCGAGATGGGACCTGCTGCTGCTGTTCCACCTTCCCCTTGCCATGAGCAGAGCACAGTGAAGGCAGGCCACTCGGCTGCTGTCACCTGGGATCACTTCCTTGAAGTGATTCCACACAGGCCCCCTGGGGCGCCCTCCTGAACCCCTCGTGCCACCGCTCGGGGCTGCTGCCTTTGTCCCCAATGTGGCTACAGGGGGATCGGCATCAACAGGAGTCTCCTCCACCTCCTCCTCACTCCCCTCATTGCTGCCCAGCTCCACACCACCCACGCTGAAGCTGCTTCCACCTTGCAGCATGGGAGGAGAGGATGCCCTGCTGCGATTTGCTGAAGCTGGGCTGCTGCTGCCAAAGTGGGGAAGGATGCCCTCAAATACATCCTCCCCTGAATCCTCAAAATCCCTGGCTCTGTGTGTGTGTCAGAGGGAGGAGCCTGCCCAGGAGAGGTGGTTGCCCCTGCACCACTCCCAGCAACAGCACCCACATCCTCATCATTGCTGCTGGGGCTCCCCATAACGATATCATCTGCTGCCCCCAGTGAAAGATCACTGCTGGCAGTGCCAGCTGCTGCCGGTGCTTCAGAAAGGGGGGGTAGTTCTGCTTCTGCACACACACACCTTGCCCTTGGCTCCCTCCTCCAGTGCCACTGCTACTAGTGAAAGGCTGGGGCTCCCTGCCTGCCACACTAGATGCCCAAGATCTCTGTTGCAGCCTGTTCCCCTGATAAGACCTGCTGCCTTGAGGGGAAAAAATCAGGTTTCTTCTGCCACTGCTGGCAGCCCACCACCCAAGCTAAATTGGCAGCAGGCTTGCAAACTCCCCCATGCCCATGGCCTCGCCCTATACCAGGGCCACCTGCCTGAGGCTGAACTAGTAGTCCTTCCCTTTCTCATTGTAAACACTAGGGATGTGTGAACAGAACCAGGTTCGGATATTTGGCATTCATTAGTTCGGATCGAACTTTGAGTTTGGATTCGGTATTTGGTTCGGTCGGGCTCGGTTTGGTCTTTAGTTTGGTGTAATCGAGAACTGAAAATGACATTTGGTTTTTGAAATAAAGGGAAAAAACTGAAAAACATATTTCCCACTATAACATTTTTGTTTCTTATTTGATTTTGATGGAATTTGGGGAGATTGTACCCCCGATTGAGGGCGCTATGTGTACCAAAATTCAAAAGGATTAGATAAAGAGAACCGATTTCAGAAGCAATTGAATGTTGTGATTTTAATAAAAGCTCCATACACATTCATGGCTACAACTTCTTTATCTTGCATCCAATATTCATGAAACCTGTGCATATTACATCCCTCCATAAGCTTAATATTTCTGCCAATTTTTAGAAAGAGTGGATAAAGGGTCCCAAGGGTATAAGACATTAACCTGAAAACACATTTCCAGTTGTAACATTTTGATATTCCATTCTGTTTACAGGATATTTGGCAAGAATGTATCAAATACCTTTCCTGTCATTTCAGCAAATGTACGGGCGATTTTGATAAAGGGACCCAATTATATAAGCAATTGATGTTGTCCCCATGAAGATCATTATTCAGATGAATATCAGCATATTCAGTGCCAGTCAGAGGCAGGCACCCTGCATGGCAGGGGAAGAGAGACTGTAGGAGGAAGGATGTGGAGCAACCCCAAAGACTGACAGACACATTCAATGGCCAAACACATTACTGCAAGCTTCTAGCTTTACAGGACCAATTGGTAGTGGCTTCGAGGTGGGCATAGGGGGCGGCCCTGAGGCGGGCATAAGCAACATAACTGGGACTTCTGAGATAGCATCCCAGCAGTCAGGAGACATAGTTTAAACACATCCAGGCTGGCCAATTATCATCACAATCACATCCTGCAGCACTGAGACAGAGGACATAAGAGAATCTCTATTGACTCTTTCCTAAACAGATGCTTCTGACTTCCCAGAAACAAGTGGGGGAGATATGTTGGGATGGTCCCAGCACAGAATGAGGATATTTGGTTGACATTTCTGATGGCCAATTCGCATCACAAACCAATCTTATACCACAGTGACATAAGAGAATCCCAGGCATAGGCCCATTCTCTACATATGTTGTACAGGCATATAAAATTGGGACCCTTTAAAAAGTCTTTTTGATATTTGGCAGAGATGATCATGAATGTGTAATATATAGCCCTGCCAAATTTAATGTACACTGGTTGGACTACAAAGATGTTATAGTCAGATATATATTTATATGTTAATTGCTTATACCACCAAGACCCTTTCTCCAATCCTTCTGAAATTTGGCAAAAATAGTAAATATGGGAAGTGGTATAAACTGGACAGGTTTTACTTACATTAGATGTGAGGCAAAGAAGTTACAGCTAAGAATGTATATGTAAAACTTTGCAAAATACAATACTTCAACTGCTTCTAAAATCGGATTCCTTTATCCGATCATTTTGAAATTTGGAAGACATAATGCTTTCTGTTGGAGGTATAGGTATTCCAATTCTCAGCTACATAGCATATAAAACAAAAATGTTACCACCAATAATGTGTTTTCCATTGAAACCAATGGAAATTCAATTCCGAACTCACCGAACACATCCGAACCAAATCTTAGAATTTGAGCAAACTATTCGAGTTCTGTCCGAACTGCATTCGCCCATCCCTAGTAAACACAAGTGCACACACAGTTAAAGAAGTACTGTATGATCTAATTATATATACACTAAACCTATCCTACTATCCTATAATCCTAATATAATAAAATATTATATAGCCTAAATACCTATATAATATCTAATCTTTATATGTTGTACACAACTAATATCTATCTAAATCTAAATGCCTATAGTATCTCTATATATCTTATCTAATCTAAATTTATCTATCAATTGATCGATATAATGTACAGGGCAGGGAAAGGGAGAAGGTAAAAGGTAGAGTATATGAGGAAAGAAATGAATTGGTAATAGATTTGTGTGCAAGCATCAGTTCTGTAAAATGAAATCTGACAAGCGGAGAGCTCTCACAGAACAGAGAGCAAGCACATGTCTCGCTCATTATAAAGGGGTTGCAGTGCCCTCCCCTACAGCCCCCTGATTGGTTGTAGGAGGCAGCAGGCATTGAGCAATCACAAAGTGCCATGTGACTGCTGGGGCCTGATTGCTCTGCTCATTAGCGATGCATCCATTAGATATGGCAGAGCTGCGCGCCCCTCCCAACACAGGCACAGTTCAAGAGTTTGAGCCTCTTTAGGGCTCAGAGATGTCTGTTTCCTCCTTCCCTCTCCATTTCCATCAAAAACAAAACTGCAACTGTCACTAATAATGACAACGATAACGACATAGTCGTTTTCGTTATCACTGTCGTTATTCTCGGTTGTCGGTTTCATTATTGCAATAACAATAACGACAATTGTCATTATCGATATTGTAATAACGAAAACGACAGTCCCCAGAAGCACCTACACTGGTGTCAGGGACGTCCTTAAATAATGGAAGCAAGTGAGTGCTGAGGACACCTCCCCCGACAACATGGAAACAGCCCAAGGACTGTGGAGTCGAGATGGCAGGCATGTGGCATAGGTCCTGCAGGGACTTACCAGGCAGGCTGGACCACCAGCTTTGTACATAGCCCAACAGCAATGTTAAATGAGAAGAACCCAGCTGAAGATCGATCCTATATAATTAGTGTTATACGTGCACAATGAGCAACTGAATGGGGCCCTTCATTTGCTGCCTACAGGGGAGATGAACTGTCATGGAAGAGAAGGGAATATTGGGAGTGGATGACAGGAAGGGCCATACAGGGTGGGGCATTTTAAAGGCAGTAAACTCCATAGGTACAGTGAATCGCAGAAACACACTACTCTTCTCCTAAAACTTAGTCCGGACCAAAATTAGCGTGTGTGGTGGTACTGAGGAGACCTGGAAGATAACATACCCAGATAGGTTTTGTTACTTAAGATTCACATCAACCCCAGCTGAACTCTGTAATTTCTCATCTCATTTATAAATAAAAGCTTTTCTCCACTGGCAGAGTCTTCTCCATGTTATTTTCCATTTCTTGGGCCAATTGGGTAATGTTTCATTCCTTTAAAATATGCTGAATCCCCACTAATGCAACAAAGCACCCTCGGAAAAAAATGTTTAGACACTCTCAACCCCTCATTTTTCAAGGACCCCCATGACATTAGAAAGAAGGCGTCTGACAAATGGAGTTGAAAGAGGGGCTGTAAAGAAAGCTGGAGGAAAAAAATCTCTTGCAAAAGAAAGAACTGAATATAGATATATGCAGCACATGGAAATCTTTGCTTTAAGCACATTGTTGACTTTTTTTTTAACTTAAATGCAAGCTGGGATAAAGCACCTAGCTAAGCAGAAAAAGACCTCTTGGAGTCAGATATTTGTGAATAAAGTGTCTGCTGCAGAAAGGTAATACAAATGATATACAGTCGCTTTGTAGTTGTTGGCTCTTTAATTGAGCAGACTGATGTGTTGCTAGCATAATGGATCTTTGGAGCAGCCTGAGAATGAGGTGCTGTTATTTTGTTCCTCAAAGCCACATATTTGAAGTGTAGGTGAATACAAACCATTTAAGAAATAATTGGTCTGACCCAGCAGCAGAGTAGCCATTTTGGCAGCAGTAAAAGGTGTTACCCAGGTGACAGAAGACAATGAGACAGAGATATATAACACAATATTTACCGTCTTTAAAAAAAACAAAAACAAAACCCAGTCAGCTTAATGAAGAAGAGAAAAACTACAAAAGCAGTCCCATCCCTTTTGGGCCTAACTTTCTCTGCCTCTGCAGAATCTTCTTCTTCATTAGGTAAATTTCAATACCTTTCCATCTTTCTTGACGGTTCTTCGCCTAGTTTCCTAGGAAAGATCCCCGTGTTTGTGTTGTGTGTGTCTTAATAACTTTTGATCCCACAGGCCATCCTCAGTCAAATTTGGTAGAGAGGCAGAAGGCTCAATGACAAATTGGGAAACAAGGTTTCATATAAATAGGTGCACTCCAACAGGAAATACGACCCTTCTTGTGGCTAAAAATTCTTTTGACTTACATTGATCATTGATCCACATAATTTTTTATCTCTCATGCTAATTTCAACCAAATTTAACATAAATTCAGAGAACCCAATGATACGTAGGGGTTCCAAATTTTGTAACAAAAGGCATCTGTGAAGGGGAGATATAAACTGACTTATGCTGAGTCTCCCTACTTAGGAAACTGAGACCACTTTTAGATGAGGTGCTCTAAAGGGGGATTTACAGTGCTACATCTTCAAACCTATGCTTCCTCTCAGCATCTGCTGCTTCAGAAGGGGAGTAACATCACTTCCAGTAGCGCAGGGGAACGTCTAACCTCCCCTCACCACCGCGCAGGTTTCTCTCTCTACGTTTCTTTGCAAGGTGCTTTTTGAGCGCCTCATCTAAAATTGGTCTCAGTAAGCTTCATTAATTTGGGTGTTCAGAACTACTTATTAGAGGTGTGCACCAGGGGCCCATGTCGTTTTTGTTTTACTTTTTTTTTTGGTATTTAAATATGTTGTTTTTGTTTTCATAAATATCAAATTTTCATTTTTGTTTTTGCTTTTGTTTTCCATTGGTTTCAATGGAAAACACATTTTCAGCTGTATTGTACCTCCAATGGAAGGTATTAAGTTTACCAAACTCCAAACAGATTGGATAAAGGAATCCAATTTTATAAGCAGTTGAATTATATTATTTGGCAAAAATCTTCATATACATTCTTAGCTGTAACTTCTTTGATTCACATTTAATGTAAATAGAACTTGGCAAGTGTACACCCCTTTCCATATTTACTACCTCTGCCAACTTTCAGAAGGATTGGATAAAGGGTCCTGGTGGTATAAGCAATTAACTTATAAATGTATTTCTGACTGTAGAATCTTTGTAGTCCAACCACTGTATATGAAATTTGGCAGGGCTGTATATCATACTTTCATAATCATCTCTGCCAAATATCAGAAAGATGTGATAAAGGGTCCCAATTTTATATGCCTGCACAGCGTATGCAGAGAAGAAGCCTATGCCAGGGATTCTCTTACGTGTCACTGTGGTGTAAGATCGGTTTGTGATGCCAATTGGCCAGCAGAAATGTCAACCAAATATCCTCATTCTGTGCTGTGACCATCCCAACATCTCTCCCCCACTTGTTACTGGGAAGTGTTTAGAAAAGAGCCAATAGAGATTCTCTGACGTCCTCTGTCACAGTGCTGCAGGATGTGATTGTGATGATAATTGGCCAGCCTGGATGTGTAAATTATGTCTCCTGATTGCTGAGATGCTATCCCCAAAGTCCCAGTTATGTACCTTCTATGCCCACCTGAGGGCTGCCCTCTATGCCCGCCTCAAAGCCACTACCGATTGGTCTTGTAAAGCTGGAAGCATGCAGCAATTGGCCAGTGAATGTGTCTGTCAGTCTTTTGGGTTGTTCCACATCCTCCCTCCTACAGATTCCCTCCCTCTACCATGCCATGTGCTACTATTTATCTGAATAATGGTCTTCAAGGGGACAACTTCAATTGCTTATAAAATTGGGGCCCTTTAGTAAATTGCCCTGTAGTTTGGCAGATACGACAGGGAACGTGTGGGATACAATCCTGCCAAATGTCCTATAAACAGGATGGAATATAAAAATGTTACAGCTGGAAATGTATTTTCAAGTTAATGTCATACCATCAGGACCCTTTATACAATCTTTCTGATAATCGGCAGGAGTGTTAGGTTTGTGGAGGGACATAATATTTACAGGTTTCATGCAAATTGGATGGAAGAAGCTGTAGCCATGTATAGAGCTTTTCTTACAATCACAACATTCAATTTCTTTTAAAATTGGTTCCCTTTATCTAATCATTTTGAAAATTGGTACACATAGTGCCCTCCATTGGGGGGTACAGTCCTCCCAAGTGTCATCAAAATTGAAAAGGTAACAAAAAAGTTATAGCTGGAAATAAGTTTTTCAGTGTTTCCCCTTTATTTCAAAAACAAAATGTCATTTTCGTTTCTATTTTCATTATTATTTTTTGTCATTTTTGTTATTGCAATAACGATAATGAAAATTACAATTTTCATTATCATTATTATAATAATGAAAACAACATGCACACTCTGTAGTTTTAAATTTCTCTATCTCAGCTACTGAGACCGTTGTACATGGCACAGTAATCTCCCACATCGTAGGGTGAAAACAAACAAGACAGGGGTGAGCTGGATAGCCTAGCCACCTTGGGGAAGGCTGCCGCAACCACCACAGTTTGGGTCAGGGGGGAGGGCAGTTCAAATGAGCAACCCCCCACCATGAGGAATATGGGTGGGGAGGGATGCTGTCATAAGTTCCTCCACACCATGGGTCAGACAAGGTGCTGTCCATATGGGGCAGGACTCATGGACCCCTGCTGTGCAGAAGAATTGGGCCCCCAGGAGGATCTGCCATGAAGCAGCTGATGGGGGGGGGGGGGCTGGAGGCGCATGCTCACCCCAGCCACCAAACAGCTGATCAGGGGATCATGAGGAGTATGCTCACCCAGACTGTCAAACCACTGATTGGGGGAGCCTGGAAGAGTGCACTCACCCAGGCTGCCCTGAGGCGGAATTGGGCGAACATCTGGCAGCCACCAAACTGACGAGCAGGTGACGCCGGGCTACTGTGGACTACTGTCTTGTTTGTTTTAGCCCTTAGTCATCTCTGCAGTATTCACCCCTCTTTTAAATGTAAACCCTTTAAATCTATTCGACACATCACAGCTAGATTCAACCTCTTCTGTTGCTGCTGGTAGAAAAAAAAATCCTGTCAGAAATGTGATTGTGGCAAGAAATGGGAGATTTTATTTTAAGCAAAATGCATCCATTTCCCCTCAGGAAAAAACAAAAAAGTGGGATGTGAAATGCCATTTTACATTGAATTTCAGTTTCCTGTGAAATTGAAATTATAAAATGATTATTTTTTTTCATTTGAAAATATCTCGTAGGGAGAAATTAAGCGCCCCTGTGTGTTGTGAGGGGCCTTTGTCCCCGCTTCACTCAGGGGAGAAGGCAGAGTAGTGTGTGGGTGTGTGTGAGTCTTTTCCATTGGTTGGGGAGCGGTCGGGCTGGCTGCAGCTTGCAAACTGCATGCAGTTTGCATTGGGTAGTCTCAGCGCCATTGCGCTGCATCAATTGGTCGGTTTGAGGCCATGTGATAGTGGAGCGTGCTGTGCAGCTCTCATTAGGCTGGCAGCGTGCGAACGAACAGGACATGTGCAGCCAGGCGCAGCAAAGGGGGCTGATTCAGGCCTTGGGAGTTTCTCTCTACCTTCTCCCCCCACCGCCCCCCCCCACGGATTTTGCGAGGCTACTGTGGAGGTGGCAGAGGGGCTTGAGGACGTGGTGGCAGGCTGAAGAGTGGCAGCAAAGGCTAAGTTCTCAGGCAGCATTAAGGAAAGGGGGGGTGGACTAGCTAAAACGTGCATTTCCCAGGCTTGGGATATCAGGTTGGGGGGTTGATATGGGCAGGAGAAAAGGGCCCGGGGGGCCCCCAAGAAACCCATGAGCAGGGACCAAAAGGCTGCTGACAGGGGAACGGGGGGACAGATGGAGGACTGCTGACCTTCCACCCCTGGCACAGTTGGGGGTTCAGGGTGCTAATGATGGCCTGATGGATGTGGGGCCTGGCTTCCTCGATGGGCAGAGGGTGGCTGAGCTAGTGAAGGTGGCCCTAGACAGCATGCTGCTGTTGCTGGGCAGTTTTGTGATGCAGCCCCCTCTGGTGGGGCTACAGGGGTAATGCAAGCGGGAATGGCAGAGCAGGCTTGGCAGCATGCTGCTGTTGCTGGGTAGTTTTGTGACGCGGCCCCATTTGGTGGGGCTGCAAGGGCAACACAGACTGTAATGGTGAGGCAGGCTCCAGGTGGGCTAAGGGGCCAGGCGGATCAAGGGATTGCACTATTGCAGTCCCTTGCAGACAGGATGGATGCGTGGGATGGGGTCATGGGCAGGCTGGCTGCAGTTGGCCAAGTGAGGGATCGATCGGTGCGCAACTGGGGCTGACGGTGTGAGTGATTCTGCCCTTGTTTTACCGCAGCCTAGTGAGCATGTTGCTCTGATACCGGCGGCAGCTGGTGCAGGAACCGGTGAAAATAACCCGGCGGTGGAGCAGCTTACGCAGAAGGTGGACCGGATAGAACAGCAGGTCACCAGGATTGCGGCGTTCATTGAGGCTGGCGGCCGGCCTGCGGCAGGGAGTGTGCCTCCTGGCGTAACGGCGCAGGTTTCACCGGCACAGATGGCCCCAATAGCAGGGGACGGTGAGTATCTGGATGGAGGTAGACGGGTTAATGACGGGTCCGGAGGGCCACAGCTGAGTGAGAGTAGCTGAGGGGTGCGGGCACCGACTGCCTCGAGCCAGACATCATCCTCACAGGCTGGGGAGAGTACGGTAATGGCTGTTGGGTTGCTGACACAGCTGCAAGGGGTTGGAGTTGCGACAATGGGGCAAGCTGGACAGGGTCAACTGCATGTGCAGCAGGATCCAAACCGCTTGGTCTGGGTAGACAATGTGTGGTGCCCAGAGGCGGGGGCTGCGGCTGCGAGTCAGTCTGGGAATGCGGGTAATGGACAGAGTCAGGTAGCACCAGGGAGCAGTGCTCAGGTTCAGCCCACTGGGGGGCCATCAAGCAATCTGGAAGATGCAAGGATGGCGGCACTGTCAGGGAGCGAGGTCCCTCCCCTGAGAGGTGGTTACGCCAGGGTTTCTGCACCCATTGGGGTGCACTTGATGCAAGTCACGTGAGAAAAAAATCTGGAAGGGGGAGTACATTGATTTATTTGCCCTTCTCTTTTGCGATCCTATCCCTGATCCTAACGTGAGGCAGGAACCTAGGGAGTATGAAAAGGTAAAGTGAAGGAAGGTTGATAGGAATTGGGCGAACTGGGAGTCGGCATTTATCATTTACGCCGGGGTAATCATGCAAGCGTTTCCCGAGAGGGCGATAGCCCTATGGAAGTATTTTGATATTGTGAGGAGGGCCTATTTGACAAAGGAGGGTTTCGGGTGACTCAGATACGATGAGGCCTTCAGGCAAAACACGGCCATTGCGCCGGATGTGTGATGGGATGTGAAAGACCACGATTTGTGGCTTGAATGCATCCAAGAGAAGGATGTGGCTAGGGTTGATAGTGGCCATGATATTGTAAAGGGGACTGATAATTTTCAGGGTGAGTCTAGCAAGAAAGGGAGCCAGTTGGTGGCATGCTGGGATTTTAATGATGGGTCCCGTTGCTTTCGTGCCAACTGTAGGTTAAAACATGTCTGCTTGCAGTGTGGCGGGCCTCATTCCATTGCCAACTGCCAGAGACGGAGGGGTGGGGGTCAAAGGGGCAAGCGCCCCTTCCCGAATGGAGAAGGCCGAGGTGGGGGTGCAGGACAGCAGGTTGTTAGTAAGAGCACCAACCCCAGTTAGATGGTGGGTACTCAGGGAATTGTTAAGGGGTTACCCACAGGTACAGGATGCAAGTTACATTGCTGAAGGTTTTCGTGTTGGTTTTGAGATTCCATTTGAAGGGGAGCGGGTGCACATGTTTGCCCATAATTTGAAATCGGTTAGTGGCTTGGAGGATATTGTTGAAAGAAAGTTGACGAAAGAGGTTTTAGAGGGACGGGTTGTGGGCCCCTTCACAGTTTTACCTATGGACAATTTGAGAGTTTCTTCACTTGGTATTGTACCCAAGAAGGCCCCAGGGGAATACAGATTGATACATCATCTGTCATATCCCCGGGGGTATTCGGTGAACGATGCGATTCCGCGGGACATCTGCACGGTGCACTATGTGTCGTTTGATGTTGTGGTGGAATTGGTGCGGGATTGCGGTAAGGGTGCCCTCATGGCAAAGAGTGATATTAAGTTGGCATTTCGCCTTTTGCCTGTTCACCCTAAGGATTTTGACCTTCTGGGGTTCGCTTTCAAGGGTCAATTCTATTATGACAAGGCTATGCCCATGGGATGTTCCATCTCATGTGCTGCTTTTGAAAAATTCAGCACCGCGCTAGAGTGGATAGTCAAACAAAGGGCGGGACCGGGTCATGTGACCCATTATCTCAACGATTATTTGTTTATTGGAAAGGCGGGGTCGCAGGAGTGCGCCAACTTGTTGGGTGTATTCCATGAAGTGTCCGAGTTAGTGGGTGTCCCTTTGACTGAGAAGAAGACTGAGTGCCCTGCTCAGGTGCTAACCTACCTGGGCATAGAGCTGGACTGGGTCAGGGAATTGTCACGGTTACCCCAAGCTAAGATTCAGGATTTGTGGGTCAAGATAAGGACATGCATGACGGCTGGTAAGGTTACGTTGAGGTTTTTGCAATCCCTGCTAGGTAAGCTGAATTTTGCTTGCCGGGTTATTGCTCCAGGTTAAGCTTTACTCTCTCGATTATACACCAGGATGGCCAGGGTCTCGCTTCCCCATCACCACATCAAAGTGATGAACGAGATGCGGGAAGATCTGGAGGTGTCATTGGAGTTCTTGAGGACGCACAACGGGTTAGCCTGTGGCATGACCTGTATCTGATGGAAGCGGAGTTGCAGGTGCACTCTGATGCGGCTGGGGCGGTGGGCTTAGGGATTTATTTCCAGGGTGTGTGGTGTTCAGAGAGATGGCCGGATCAGTGGCATGCATGAGGTATTTTAAGAGACCTAACCTTTTTGGAGTTGTTTCCGATTGTAGTTGCGATGCATGTTTGGGTTGACAGTTCTAGAGACAGGAAAGTTATGTTTTGATGCGATAACATGGCCGTGGTGCAGGTGGTTAATTCTTTATCCTCGAGATCAGAGAAGGTGATGCGGCTGGTGAGGGTCTTTGTACTGTGCTGTTTGAAGTTTAATATTGTGTTTTGTGCCAGGCACGTCCCGGGAGTGAAGAACGAGATAGCTGATGCCCTCTCTCGTTTACAGATGTGGCGGTTTTGGGACCTTGCTCTCCAGGCGAGGAAGGAACAGGACTTTGTGCCCAGGGAGTTATGGAGCCTTGGAAGTTAGCGATGATGGACACAGTAAAGGGTTCTGTATCTCCAGCGACATGGCTCATGTATGAGAGGGCGATCAAGGAATTCTGTGTGTTCGCTCATGGTAAGAGATGGCCTGTGGTATTCTCGGTGCCTATATAGCAGCGGGTTCAGTTCGGTTTGGAATTGTGCAAGAGAGGTTTGGCGGCTGGCACGATAGCGGCAAAGTGGTCGACGTTGGCCTTTGTGTCAAAGATGTTTGGAGTACAGGAGTCGGAGCGGATGCCGGTGCTGAAGGCGATGATTGTCTCTTGGCGGAGGCAGGGCCGGATGCGGGCTGACAGCAGGGTTCCTTTGTCTCCAAAGGTCCTGGCAGATATAGTTGGGAAACTTGGTGAGGTCTGAGTTGATGCTGGGGAAGTTTGTCTGTTTAAGGCGGCATTTGTTTTAGCCTTTTTCGCAGCGCTAAAGGTTAGTGAATTGGTGGTGCAGGCCAGGTCTGACCGCTCTAGGCGAGAATTGCAGCTCAGCGATGTGACCATAGGGGGAGTAGGAATGGAGGTGTGCATCAGGCTTTCCAAGACTGATCAGTTAGGCAGGGGCTCGAGGGTTGCTCTGGCTAGGTCCGTCAAGCCTCTCATTTGTCCCGTTGCATGTATGGAGTATTTAAGGGTCAGATCTGGCCCGCCTGGATCATTGTTCGTGTACCAGTCGAGGCAGCTGTTAACTCGTTATCAATTTATGGCAGTTTTTGTCGTTGTTTGTGTTTGCTGGGGCTATCTGGGGTGGTTTTTAGATCCCAGTCATTTCGGATTGGGGCAGCATCTTCTGCTGCTGTGGCTGGTTTTACTGATGGAGAAATTAAAAGGGTTGGGTGCTGGCGTTCTGTGGTTTTTAGAACTTATGTGCGCCAGTTCCCGGCACTATGGATATGTAAAGGGCTGTTGAGTGATGGTTTTTTCTTTTTCCCTTGTTCCTTTCAGGAGGCCAGCTGAATTATCGGAAAAAGGTAATTTGGATTTTGGGCCACAGTTTCATTCATTGGACTGAGAAAAGGTTTCGGGCAACTAGTTGGGGCACACAGCTCAGTTTGGCTGATAAAGCGGTTGTGGTTTGGAAGGTCTGGAGGGGTATGCTGTGGCCTCAGTTGATGCCAATGGTCATGGGGTGGTTAGAAAGGCCTCCTCTTGATCTGATTTTGATCCATTTGGGTGAGAATGATTTCACCAGGGGATCTGGTTTGGATCTTCCAATTATGATTAGGCAGGATTGGGTCAGATTGCGGGAGCTTTTTCCTCAGGCCACTCTGGTGTTCGCTGAAATGTTGCAGAGAATCAGGTGGCCTGGGGCTGTTAACCCAAGAGAGGTGGATAGAGCCAGAAAAAAGGTTAATGTCGAAATTAGAAAGTGGATAGGGTCGCATGGGGGGAGGGGGGTTGGTTTAATCACCCTGAAATTCGATGGACCAAACCCAAACTATATTGGCAGGATGGGGTTCACCTATCCGAGATTGGTTTGGATTTGTATATGGTAATATAAAGACCGTGCTTAAAACATTGATTTAGGGAGGGTTTTGGATGTTAAGTAGTCAAATAGCTAAATTGGGGGGTGTTCAAGCAAGCGAAGCTGCTGAACTTGTGGCGGTTTTCAGTACCATACAGTAAATTGGTAAGGGCTTTATAGCCTGGGTACAGTGGAGGATGATCAGGATCATCCGGCATGGTGGAGCCTGGGAAGCAAATTAGGGGATGGACACCCCAGATGATCCCAGGAAGGAAGGGGAGATGTTGTGGGTGTATGGGGAGGATCCAAGCAGACCCAAAATATGCATCAGCAACATCTGTCCTTCACAGAAATGGATCAATGCGGTCCATGGGAAGGGGATTGGACTGGCATCTCCAATCCAAAAGGTGGTAACTCTATGGTATTGAAAGTGGGGAGTGAAGAAAAATTTGGATTGGATAATGATTTGATATGGCACTCCCCTTGTTATTCGATCACCTTAATTGGGAACAATTTAATTGGCACGGTAATAATACAAATGAGATTAATTGGCTAATACTGGTTTTACCTCGCAAGGCGAAGGTTTAAAGAATTCAATTCAGGCTAATTGGGCTTTGATCTCATCCACCACTCTTTAAGGTATTAGAGTGGATACAGTTGGCTAATTGGTTTTGTTTTTCTTAACAGGTTAATTAATATTGGATTCAATAAATACAGCTGCGGCCAGCTTTTACCCAATATCCTTCATGTCTGTGTCCTTATTCCTAGTGCGGGGACAAATCTCTTTCCATGTCACATTCGCCTCTTGAGTCTAATCCTCTCTGGTTTATCCTTAGTTCAGCTGCTCCCTGAAGCCCCAATAGCCGCTGGCATTCATAGTCATCCCAGCCAGGCTCCTCTGCTCTAACTCTGTCAACGTTCTTACTGCCAGTTCCCTCTGGCTAGTACGTCTCAAGTGGTGCTGAAACGAGAGTCACACACGTTCTCACGAGAACACATGAGATTCTCTCAGCCCCCGGTGAAAACTCGCGGGAGAATTTCAAGAATCTTGCGAGATTTTCAAAAATCTCAGATGCGCTTTGCGCATACACAGGATGGCTGCTGCAGCCATTCTGCACGTGTGTGACCCGGCAGTGGCCATTTTGTGCATGCAAAGAGCATTTTTTGGAGGGCTCTTGAGAATCTCGTGAGATTCCAGAAACCCTAAAAATGCTCTGTGCATACACAAAATGGCCTGGGGCCGTGCATGTGCAGAATTTAAAGAGTAAGTTTTACACGAAAACAGGTCAAGAATCGGTCAATTCTCGACCTGTTCTTGTAAATCTCAGTGAGAACCCGGTTCTCACCGAGAGTTAGAAGGATAGCAAGGGCGAGTTTCAGCCCTGGTCTCAAAGTAGCTCATCTTCTGGCTCCTGCCTTCTGGACAGCCCCTGAGCAGAGCTCTTCTCTCTGCTTCCTGACTCCACAGCAGCTCCCTCAGTACTGAGCTGCCTCCAGCTTTGTTCTCCTCAGCTGGCTGCAGCCACACCCAGTCACAGGTGCACTGACACTCTTAACTAAGCCAGCTGTGAGTCTATTAAAGGGCCCAGACCCCACTGTGGCTCAGTCCTGTCACAGGGGCCCTGGCGGGAGGTTAAGGCGTGACCAAATTCGCACAGTGATTGGCTCAGAAATGCGGAAACAACAAACCCAGAAGTAAAATGGTACCCTCAGCAATGTGGTAAGCACTAAATGAATGGTCCATGGTAAGCAGAAAATTGGTAAATCGGGACAGTATCTTGCGAGAATTGAGAAATCACATTCATTTTCGGAATTGGTCGGGAAATCGATCCCAGTTCCTGATATGGAGAAATTTTTTGCAAGCAGCAATTTAGCTGCTCATTTCAGCCTTAACCTTTTGCTCATTTGTAAGCTTCCCAGGCATTCTGATTTTATCCCAAAATCTAAACCATCCTGATTGTCCTAATTTTTCTAATGCTGTCTAGAAGGAGGGATACACTTCTTGTGGACTTCAATATATGCTGATTTTATTTTGAATGAAAGCCCAGCTGCCATAGCAGCCTCCTGTCTGGTCACCTCCATTGCTGAACTTATGCCCAGTAGGGATGGGACTATTGGTATTGGATTAATCCGATAATGCAGATAATTGTGATATCAGATTAATCCGATAAAACCGATAATATCGGTATTGGTATATCGTTTTTTTAACATTGCCGATTTTTCGGATCTTTAACATTTAGGCCATTTTAAAAATGGCCGCAATGTTAAAGATCAAAAAAATCAGCAATGATAAAAAACCAATATACCGATACCAATAAATCCGATATCAGATAAAACCAATACCGGTAAAACCGGTAACCGGTAATTTGCCGAAAGTCCCATCCCTACCAGTAACTTCTTTGTGTCACTGGAACAGGAATGAAAAAGTAACAGCAGGACACACCCATCCCCACCTTGAGAGTGGGAGCTGGTCTGCTTAAGTTGTTGATGGTGTGGCACAGTGCTGAACACCTAGCAGTGAGCTCACTGTCTTCTGTCTGGGAAACAGCTGAAGGCCAGACCCCTGCAGTTTTCCACATTCTCTTTCTCCCCAGTCTCTGCCAATCATCATCCATGGTTTGTCTGGAATTTTGACAAACTTTTGACTATAGGCTCTCTTACTCAATTGTGTACACAAATGTAGGCTTTTACAGGCAGTCCTTGGGCTAGATCCTCAAAGAGAATATATATTTGCTGAAAAAGAATAATTCAAGATTAGGGTCCAAATCTGTAAAGTGAAGACAATCTGCAATCCTCCTCACTGGTTTTGGAGGAAATTATGGCTGCTCAACAGATCCCCTCTACTGTAACTGCACCTGTGTGAACTGGCCCTTGAGCATGTGCGAGATTTTATTTGGTCTCTCTACATGTTACGCCACTGTTCCAGCTGCCTAACATGGGGGCAGGACAGAAATGCGTATTTGTGATTATCCAGTATCTGGCTGGATATACCGTGTTATCTGCTGGTATCCATTATCTGGACGAATACCGAATGGTATCCAGTTAGCATCCAGTGGATATCTGGTTAACTTAATTACCATTTACCACACTACCGCCCGATGTGGGGGAGGTGCTTGGGGCAGTGAGAGCAACCAGTTGTGAACTAGATCCTTGCCCATCTTGGCTGGTGATTGGTGAAAGCCAGCCGGGAGACGCTGGGACTGTTTCTGGCTGGGGTTGTCAATGTCTCCCTTCTGGAGCTACCCTACCGGTAATGAACCTTTTAAAAACTGCAGCGGTCCAGTCCCTGCTTAAGAAGCCATCATTCGACACTGACTCCCCAGCCTGTCTCTAACCATTCCTTTTTAGGGAAAGTTATGGAACAGGTGGTTGCCCGACAGCTTCAGGCTCATCTCAATATTATCGGATGCCTGGATTTGTTTCAGTCAGGTTTTCACCCTGGGTATGGCATGGAGACTGCGCTTGTGGCCTTGGTTGATGACCTGCACCTAGAGATTGACAAGGCCAAGGGAAATTCGACCCTGTTGATCCTGATCTTTTGGCTGCTTTTGATACAGTTGATCACAAGGTGTTCTTGCCATGACTGAGGGACCTGGTGGGCCTGCACAGGAGTGCTCTTGAGTGGTTCTGCTCCTACCTGTCGGGGAGGTCCCAGAGAGTGGGGATGGGCGACAGCTCGTCATCCTCTTCAGATGTCCCCTGTGGAGCCCCACAGGGTTATGTCTCCCCTCTTGTTCAGCACTACATGGAGGCAAGTGTTACATTTGTTTGCACAAACCCAGGAGGTAGCTATGGAGGGAACATAGGTTGGCAGGGGTTTGCTGCCTGGGAAAAATTAGGGGAACTCATAAAAGTCCCACAGAGCAGTCAAAAAGTCTGTTCACTGCCCCCCCGCCCCCCAGTGGGGTTTTGATGATTCAATTTCATCAGAAGGCAGGAGGGGCTTGCTCTCAGTTTTCACCATAAGGGGATTTTGCCAAGTAATTGTTCACCCATTTCAGCAGTGGGACTTTTGGGTTTTGCCTATCTGTGCTGCCACCTAATGGGTTCTCTCTGTTGGTCAGAGTCCATAGGGTGGCAGCACAAACATGGAACAGCATGAACGCTTGTCCTCCCCCCCACCTCCCATGGGATGACATTATAGCAAGTATCAGGGGGTTGGTTTTCCCCATGGTTAACATAGCATTCGAGTTACCCATTCACTTCAATAACACACCACATGGGTGCAAACACGTAGTCACAGCTTGTGCGCCCGAGTGCTCTGTTTTCCCCAGGATTTGACCCTGTTCAAGGGGTGTTTATACATGAGACACCTAGGCCACTGCAGTCCATGTTCAGTCCATGCAGCCCCAACTCATGTTTTAGCATGTAGAGCTATTAGTAGCCCCCTGCCTGCATTTCATGTGCTGGTGGGTAGCCACCACAGGTAGCGCCTCTAAGCGCTTTCTCTCTGCTCAGTCCTGGCTCTGATGGAAAGAGGGGGGTCACAGCAAGAGAAGGCTTCTTCCCTGGCCATGACCTCACTTTCCAACACACTCTCCTCTTGTAGCCGTGCTCCCATTCTTGGGCAGTTGCAAGAGGAGAAGGTTCTTGCACCCCCACTCTCTACTCTCTCTCCTTGCAGCTGCTTCACAGATGATTGCTCTCTCGCCGCCACCCGAGCATGCAAGCAGCGATCAGCTATGAAGTGGCTACAAGAGGAGAGAGTGTGGCCGGGTGGCTGCGAGAGAGGAATCAGCTGTGAAGCGGCTACAAGAGGGGAGAGCGGGGGTGCAGGAAGGACTCCTCCTCTTGTGATCACAACTGATCACTCTCTGGCAGCCACGCTACGTGTGACTCTGTGGTGCTGTCAGACTTGGATGCGGGTGGGGCTGCAGGCGAACCTAATAGATGGGGAGGCGAATGTGTGGGCATGCACTATCACACACCGGCCCTCACAGTAGGCCCACGATGTCCTTGCATGATGCCGTGAGTCAGGGCTGCATGGGGATGCAGGCAAACATCGGGTAAACTCCTAATAGTCGGGCACCCACCTGTCTCATTTATTTTCAATTGAATCCTGGGCCCTTACTATAACCGTTTCAGACTTCTCTAAAAAGCATCTCTCTGGGATCTGGATTTTAAATTCTTTCAGTCAAATTTTTAGGACACTGTAATAAAATACTCCTTTATAACATGTTCAAGGTCTATTAAATAGGCACATTGAAGAATTCCTGTTCCATTTGAAATGGGATTGTCAAGTTAATCTAATTTCAATGTCTGCGTGCACCAGGCATGCTATAGGCTTCTCTGGGTGATTTTAAGAATTAATTATTTAGGTTTCCTATTTCCACTTAATAATCTCTGCAAATTACTGCATTCCATTTATTCCTTTATGGTTTACGATATTAGTCTAATTATTGCTATGGGTACCTCCATGCGTGACATGCTAAAAAACATTGCTATCAAACTACGGGAAGGAACTGCTTAGGCAGGGCAACACCAGGTGAGAAAATTTTGTAGGCCCAATTTGCTAATAAATTCTGGCAAGATGTTTGTTGCGAGTATGCCAGCCGTCAGAGGCTTAATCAAGGAGAATAAGCCTGCTATCTCTCTATTGTACGGGGAGAAATTATTATTTACAACTTCAGGGAACGCATGCTTGTTAATTTCGGAGATGTGCTTCCCACCAGCAAATGGAAAAGCAACTCTACTCACATACAGCCTTGGCTTCCTTGCGACTGGTGCTAAGCATGGATGTAGGGCCTACACCGGAGGGATTTAAGAGTGCTTTGTTTGCAACAATGCTGAAATGAGTACTTGATGAGAATACCAAATTCATTAAACGAGATGTAGTCGGAACCATTTCAACAAAACAAATATGAAATGCTGTTTGTTTCCTGCTTCATTTGAGGATACAAATGCTCGTTTTGGTTATGTCAGTTTGGTTCTTTGCTATTGTGGTGTACTCCCCCCACTGCTCAGGGGAGCTCCTCCATCCTGGCACAAAGAAAATTAACCACAGGGGAAAGTTTACAAGTAGAGCTGCAACAAGGTACCTGGCGAGTCAGGGTGCCTGACTTGCCCCAGTCATGTGCAGGCAGGCACCAACTGATAACTGAACACGACCTGATGAGCTACTCGACTCTCCAGGCACCAGTCTGATTCACCTCACCAGTCAAACTGCTGCTTCTCTGCTCCAGGCTCCTGAAGGGGGAACTTCCCACTTGGCTATTTTTCTAAGTGGGGGGGGGACGACGACACCTCTTCCCATCTGTGTTTGTTCCCAGGGGGACCCATATCAGGGAAGCCCAGTGTGCGCTCCCATTTTGGGTCCCCTGGGAACAGGAAACCAATTACGAGGGTGCAAGTAGATGGGAAGAGGCACCTTGGACACACGCACGCAGAAAAAACTGAGCAGCGTGTGGGCTGGGGAGAAGCAGGGAGCAGCTGAGTCTGGAGCAGATGAGCAGCAGTCCAGCTGGTGAGATGAGTCAGCATGGGGAGCCATGGGTGCTGGGACTGGCATCCTAGGATCAGGTGTTCACTGGGGATCCCCCAAAATACAGGTACTACCAGCTGGTAGCTAAAGTGCTACCCGACACAGCTCTATTTACAAGTATTTATATAGAGGGTTGGTCACAGGCCAGCAGGCCATAGGGAGAGGGAAGAAAAGGATATGGGATGGGTGGATAGAAAACATTACTACTATTACTTACTGAGCTGCAGAAGCCTGCCTGCAGGGGGAACATCTTTCACCACTCACCTGCTTGCTGCTGGTGCGGGGGGGCTTGCCTGCCTCGCCGCCGCTGCCATTGCCGCCGCCGCTGCCGCTGCTGACATCCGCCGCTGGGGCCGCCGCCGCTGCTCTCATCCCCGCCG
>QEPC01004151.1:435610-446196 GCA_003113815.1 Sphenodon punctatus | reverse complement strand
GCATTCTCGGTGGTAGGGCCGCGGCTGTGGAACTCCCTTCCGGAGGAAGCTCGCCTGGCCCCAAGCCTTTTGACATTTTGGTGGAACTGTAAGACCTGGCTGTTTGCCCAGGCCTTTTGGGAGGGAGGGTTTGGGGGGGGTGATTTTAGTCCCCCGCCCATTTATTTATTTTCATTTTCTAGACCTGTTTTATGTTTTATGTGATGCATTTTATATTTAATATTTAATATTTTAAAAGAAATTTTATTGTTTTTATTTATTGTTGGTAGCCGCCCCGAGCTGCGTTGCAGGAGGGGGCGGGGTATAAATTTGAAAAATAAAATAAATAAATAAATAAATAAATAATTTCTATAGCTCTACTAGGCGTATGCAGCACTTTACAGTCACAGATTTTCAGAGACAGGTCCCTACCCAGTGGGCTTGCAATCTAATATGGACAAGGGTGAGGGAAACACAGGGAAAGACGGACACATACATATTCCCATTTTACAGATGGGGAACTGAGGCTGAGAGGTGATTTGCCCAAGGTCAGTCAGTGAGTTTATGGCTAGGGTGGAATTTGAACCCTGGCCCAAATCCAGCATCTTATCCACTACACCACACACTGAACCGAATCCCGGACCCCGCGCACGACCGCATGTACACGGGGTCAGCGGGGCTCAATGTGCCCGCAATAGGAATCCATGTGCGATCCCTGGAGTTTGGGATCGGGCTCAATGGCTCTCAATAACAACAATGGTAATAAAAATTAATAACACATCATTAACAACAATGGTACAAGTGCCCCTTCCACCTCTGAAAGTGTTTCTCACAGTTACTCAGTCCCAGCGTGCTCAGTTTACAGCAATGGTTTACAAGTAAAAATCGCCGCTGGCCAGGCGTGGTGCTGTGTCTATGCTGCTCAATCCTCACACATGCTGTGCTGTGTCTGATCCTCACATGCAGAGTCCCGCGATCTCCTCCTGGGGCTGCTCTCTGCTCACATCATGCACAGGTACATTCTCTGCTGGGCTCCTTACTCCAGGGCTGGCACCTTCTGCCGCAGCACCTTCTCGGATTACTTAGTCTCTACCGAAGATGGGTGCTTCCCTCTTTCTGTCCAGCCACAAGAAACCAATCCTGCAGCCTCCAGCCCTTCTAGCTGCTGGGCCTCTGAGACTTGGCTGCCTGCACTGTATGCTTGGGCGCCACCCGCTGTTTGTAATAACTGACATTACATCATTTATTTATTTATTTATATTTCTATGCCGTCCTTCCCGCAAAGGCTCAGGGCGACTTACAATCATAAAAACAAAGTAAAAAAGTAAAAACCATTCAAATCAACAAAAACCAATAATACGCCACATAATCCACCCCTACATCTCCCACACATCCCATCCCACCCTGTCCCTACCTAACAAATGCCTAACAACCAAGCCCCCCATTCCCTACCCAGCCCTAGCCCATCCTCCCCCTTAATTCCCCCCACCTCCCCATTCAATCCCCGCTGCCGAAAGTCTGACAGAATAGGTAATAGGGGGAGGCCCTTGTGGTGAAGTCTCACCTTGGCCATGAACTCACTGGGTAACCTTAGGCCAGTCACAGATCTCTCAACCTAACGGAACTCATAGGGTTGTTGTGAGGATTAAGAGTTAGTTAGTTAGTTCATGTTACAGTTAATAAAGTTAAAGAACTATAAGCCACCCTTAGCCTAAAAGATAGGGTGGGATTCAAAAATCTAGAACTCCTGCTGAAAATGAATGGGGACCCTGTATTTCTTCAGGGGTATTGAGGTATTTAATTCATGGCCATAAAGGAATGCACAAGTGGCAATAAGTCGTGTATTGTCTCATCTAAACCATGCCGCCGGCACTTTTACCAGGCGCGTGGTTTTTTGGTAGAAGTGTGTGCCGCTCATATAAAAACGGCCATAGTTAATGTACAGGTTTCAGGCCAAAATGTCCTGCATTTCGGAACTGGCTTATGGGAAGGCCCTTGTGACTAGCTGCCTCAGGGAAATGCCAAATTCTTGCACCAACTCTGCTGTTTTTTTCTTATAATTAAAAAAAACCAAACAAACTGACTGATCCCAATCTGGATACACCACTTGGTCTAGAGAAGTATTGAGGGCCTCTGTTAAGCACTTGTAGTCTCATTTAACTTTGGTGCTAAAACCCCAATAAGCCTCCATGTTAAGCAGTAAGCTCAGAAATGTCAATTGAGTGGCTTTATCCCACCCATGTAGCTCAGCTGCCTTTTCAAACTGCTCATTCCAATCACCCCACTCTTGCAGGGCGGGGCGGCCAGCAATTGCCATAGCATCCTACTTGGGGCTTCCATGTTTGATCCTTCCACTACAGATACCCTCTCCCCTTCAGTACTGTTTTCTCGAATGGAATCTCCCACAAATAACAAAAGAATCTGAAATGCGCAACACAAAAGGTTACTCGTGCCTTTTGGCCTGGACCACCATTCTCCACTTGGGGAATAGCCCTTGTGATCCCACCGCTGCCACCAATTTGTGCCAAACTCCTGCACTAACTTCCGGGGAACTCCCTAATCCTGCCACACAGAAAATTGAGCATGGGGGAACATTTACAAGTACTGATATAGCAAGTCAGGTAAGGGTGGTGGTCACAGGCCAGGAGGCCAATGGGAGAGAGAAGGGAAGGATACAGGATAGGGGGGGTGGATGGAACACATCAGTAACAGGAGCAGGAGAGGTGCCACCAACACTTCTTGGAAGTATTTCTCACAGTTGCTCAGTTTACAGCAATGGCTTACAGGTCCAAATCATCTGGTGCTGTGTCTATGCTGCTCGACTCCATGCTGTGGCTGTCTGATCCTCACACCCAGAGTCCAGCAGTCTTTCCTCCTGGGGATGCACTGCTCTCTGCTCACAGGTACAGTCTCTGCTGGGCTCCTTACTGGCACTTACTGCCATTTTCAGCAGCACTGTCTCTGATTGCTTAGAGTCTGTAACTAAGATGGCTGCTTCTCTCCTTCCTTCTTTCGGTCCAGGCACAAGAAAACACCTCTTGTAGCCTCCAGCCCTTCTAGCTGCTGAGCTTCCCAGACGGCTGCCTGCCTGCACTGTATGTTTGGGCGCCCCCTGCTGTTTAGTGTAATAACTGACATTACACTATTTCCGTTCCTTTGGTAGTACCTAAGAGTGCCAAACAGTACTGCCCAGTTACCAAAACGAAGCAACCAGAGTAACCGGAAATACTGAAATGAAATAACCAAGCACCAAAATGAAATAAACAAATATGTGAATGCTGAATTACTGGCAAAGATTTATTCTGATAGTCATTTGTTTGAATGACTATCTGATTAAGCTTTTTAAATGCAAAATGGCATGTTTGTTTCAGCTATATTTGACATTTAATAGGGTGCTTTCAAATGTCACAATTATTACTACAAATGTGGATCCCAGTATCGGTACCATGATTTTGCCTCTGGTTTACCCTGTGGCAGATTTTTTTTTTTTTTTGGTGCTGTCTAAAGAGATCTACCGCATGGTATCACCAAGGTGATTCGCAAGAGAGGTACCATGTGGCCGCCACTGATCACCTCACTGATACCACGCAGTTGTTCTATTCAGATGTCATGAAAATTTCTGCCACAGAGAAAGCCAGAAGCAAACTCATGACATCTGAAAGCAGCCTTACGCTTGCAAGAGAAGGCTCTTACAGTGGTGTTTGCTGGGGGTATAGGGCTGCCTTTATGCATTTCCTTTTACCCAATCCCCACTATAAAAACATATCTTTGAGATTTTAAAAAATGTTTTTAGTTCTTATTGCCAGAATCGATTTGGGAGTTTTTTCCTCAATTTTTCCCCCGTTTGGCCACAGTTCTAAGGCTAATTGATATTCAGATTGCTTCTTTTAGTCAGATTTGCTCTTGTCCAAATAAGTTTCACTGTGAATGACACTCGTTTCTGCAAATATTTTAAACTTCTGAAAAACTGTCAGATTTGGGATTTTTTGGTTCTTTAAAAAATTTCCTCAGTCACACGTTTCTTGAACTCTGCATACACTGGCCCTGATCCCATGGTCTGTGGGTCCCATGCGGATCCACAATGGTGGCACATTGTGCCACGCGCAGACTGTGCACATGTGCCCGCATGCAGCTTGTGCGTGGAGTTCCGCAAACCATGGGATTTTGGCCATTCTGATTTGGGAAAGGAGCATAACAAGATCACAGAGACAATGTGTGATAGCTAAGTCATTGTCTATGAGCTTGCTTGCCCCGACATTTGTGTGAAGGGAACTACCTCCTCATATACTTTAACCTCTCCTGGGTTCACACAAGCTCAGTGATTAAAGTGAGGATGCTGGAGGGCACATTTGTCGACGCACCCCAATGAGACACAGAGACAGTATTGGGTTTAAATCTGGCCGCACTCATTTATTGAAAATGATTCATTGACGGTCGATGGGTAAATTGCCTCCAGCAATTTGGGTCCAGTATGTCAACTCACTAAATATAACTTTTTACATGGTCCTGCCAGGATGTGCCCTCCGTTGACAGTCCCAAAACACCAAACATCCCCTCCTTTGACATGAACCTGGCCAAAGGGGGGGGACAAGCCCTATCTGAGAGCTCGAGTAAGGAGGTAAGTATCGGCATGGCCCGAAGACAGCGCATGTCTTTTCAAAACCTGCTACTACCTCACTCCCAGGAAAATGACATCAGTGCATGCTGCACCCCGCATTACCCTGCATGTCGTTTCCCCATCTCTTAAGGAGATGACTCTGTAATATTGTAATCCCTTACCTATTAAATCCTATGATGGCATACTGGACCCCTGCCGAGTGCGACAAACAATACCCTTCTGCTTATTCACAACTCTCCCATCTTCTTACCAAATAAATTCCTTCATCATCTATTCCACATTACCCTAGAGAATCTCTTTACCAATGTTTTATATAATACTGCCAATTGATACAGCCAATTAGAATTACAAATTCAAATGCGAATTCAACCTATTTAACCTATTCAGACACTGTTAAGGAGGTGAAACACATGGTCCTTACAACCGAAGGTTGCCCACCAAAATTCCTCCTCGGTCCCACTAATAGCAAACAGATCTTCCACAGTGTTTGAGGGAGGGAGGGAGGGGCTGCTTGATGGCCGCTTTTCCCACAAGTGGCTCCTGAAACAGCCTACAGGGATCCGCCCCTTCTAACAGGGGTGGAGTCCTCACGTCCAACGAGGTGCGCACGCGCAGCCTCGCTTCCAGGACCGTTGCCAGGCAACAGGCAGCGAACATCACAGAAACCACGGGAAGGCTTTCTAGCAAACCTTCCCGCCGCGGCAGAGCCCGCCTTTTTCTCTGCGTCTCCCCCGACTTGGGAAGGGGGGGGGCGCAACAAATACCCGTCGCCGCCATTTTGGCGGCGAAGGGACTTTGCAAACATATGCAGGGTAAACTGGGAAGAGGCTCCTACTCTGGGTGGACTGTTCATATAGATTTTTGAGAGTATTTTTCACTTTACACCATGCATTCCTCTGCTGTGACCCTAAACCTCAGCATTTCCTCCTCTGTATTTCCTCAAAAAGCATGTCTGCCTCTCTGACGGCTTGTTATCCCCATGCTAGCAGTTGAAGTTCTTTGCAAATTCCAAAGGATGGCGATCAGGGGAAGGGAAGAGGCTTCTAACCTCTAATTCACAGACTCCTTAGAATAGCAGCAGAGGGAGGTAGTTACTCCAGAATAACTCCTTCAGAGTAACACAGACCCCCGTAAGTGATCTGCTCATGAGAAAATACTGTCAATGCAGATGGGAAACACAGAGACTGTTTTACCACTTTATCCACTACATAGATCTTTATTACCTCCTTTTAATTTTTCATCCCTTTTAGCCCTTGTGCCCACATGTGTGGTGTGTTTTTCTTTCTTTTGTTTCATTTTTGGTTGTTCAACATCATGCACTTAAAACCCTCCTTCTTCATCGTGGGTCTTTATAGCCCCAAAGGCAGCTAAAACAAATCATAAAACCTTTTTGGCAAGCTTGAACCACTCCTCCCCTCGTGTATTCCTCAAGAACTGTGAGATCAACCATCCTGTGTTGTTTCATGTTCCTCCCCTCATTTTAAAAATTGAAGTATGAATCATTTCATCATCAGGGGTCCTTTCTACCCCCAATGGAAGTCAATGGGAAAATGAAAGCACTATACGCCCTTTGCATTCAGGGTCATGTCCACCCCATGCACATTTTTTTTTTTTAAATAGTTGTGTAATTTTTTAGAAAAGGCTTAACCCAGCACCTGCCCTCGTAATTAGCCTTCTCAATTAGAGATAAGGAGACAATGTAGCATTTTGTTTGACTTCACAAAGGTCATCTCTGGTGTGTTTAGGAAAAAAATCACCATATACATCTTTGGGGGGTTACAATGACCCCATGTGAAAGGTCAACTTGCCAACTTCTACTGTTCCTTATCTTTATACAGCAGTTAGCACCTTATTGGAGTGAACTCTTGACACTTTTTTTAAAAATCACAGCAATTAGCAGCTTTGTGTTGGAAAAATACCTATTAATTCTGCATCGGGGGTATTGATGACCTCTGCATTTACTGTGAACTCAGGAGCTTTGTGTTGGAAAAATATCTATCAGTTCTGCATCGGGGGGTATTGATGACCCCTGCACCAGCTGCAGATTGTATTTGTACATTGTATTTCTATATTTATGTTGTATTTATATGTTGTATTTTAAAGTTCTATGTTTATGTTGTACTTTAAAGTTCTATTTTAAGTTTATGCAAAAAAAATGGAGGGGGTCAACATTACCCCCTGTACCGTATTTGTTAGATGTGCTGCTTTACGTGAGGGGTGGTGGTGACCCCCAATACTGTGGGGAGGGGGGTGTTTTGTATTTCTGTTTTTCAATGGAAACATTAATAAACTATCAATTTCTTATGTTAATCTGGAGTCATTTTCAAATCAATCACATTCATTATTTTTCAGCTATTTATTAATCGGGGTACTTTCTACCCCAGAAATGGTTATTAGTCATTCTCAAGGATAGCAGGGAGCAAGCAAATGAGGAGCAGCTTGCGATAGGACTCCAGAGGGCATCAAAGACCTGTGACCCCATTTTGAGATTTAAATATATTCTTGTGACCCCCTCCTGATAGTAACAAAGAGAAGTAAATAATAATAATAAAATTAAGCAATAATAATAATAATAATAATAATAATAATAATATTTTTAGAGTGCCTCAACACCAAATGGTGCTCAGAGCGCTTTACAAGATAAAGACATGCAATATATAGAATCCATTTACAATATAAATCTATGTAAAAACAATTTAAAAGGAGGAGGAAATGAGGGAAGGACAACACACATTAAGAGAAACCAGCATTAGATCCTGGAGTATAAATAAGTCTTTAGGTACTTTTTAAAGGTAAGATGAGAGGAACTAAACAAATATCCAGAGGAAGTGAATTCCACACTGAGAGGCCCACCACAGCAAAGGCCCGATCACCCACCAACTTAAGACACAGCGGCGAGATCCCCAAACAGCAGGTGGTTTCTGAGCACAGATAACCATCAGTGTGAGGCTTCAGTAGCTAGTCTCAAAAAAGCCAGGACCTATGCTGTTCAGGGCCCTGAAAACCAGAAGTGCAATCTTAGGCCCTTTTCGCACAGACGCCCTCGCCCACATGTGCGGGTGGGTAGGTGGTGGTGGCGGTGTCCCTGGGATCATCCCACTGCCACCCATCACCCACGCACAGAGCAAAGGGCACCAATGACAGATGTTCTGTGCATGGAGGTGGGTGGGCATCCGTGGGATGGGATGCCCACGTACTGCCCACCCACTGCCGCCTCCATTCATCCCCCACGGACTGAGGAGGTGCCGCGATCTGTGTGAAAAGGCCTAAAACTCAATCCATCACACTATAGGTAGCTAATGTAGAGAACACATGATGGGTGTAACATCACAGCTGCCCAAACCATTAAGCAGCCGTGCTGCTACATTCTGAACAAGCTGAAAACAATGGATAAGCTAGGGATGTGCACAGTAACTGACTTTTGTTTTTGTTATTAAAATTTCATTGTTTTCATTATATTTCGTTATTCTTTTTTTCATTTTCATATGAAAACTGTCTGATCGATCTTTCTGGGATGAGTCTCAGGAAGTGATGCCAGCCGATGCGGTGAATGTCCTGGGGTCTGTTAGAGCCACTAGTTGTAAATTAGATCCGTGCCCGTCCTGGTTGGTGAAAGCCTCCAGGGAGACTTTGGGGATGGTGCTGGCGAGGATAGTGAACGCGTCCCTTCGGCAGGGGAGATTGTCACCCAGTCTCAAGGAGGCTGTGGTGCACCCCCTGCTGAAGAAGCCATCTTTGGATGTGGATGCACTCGCCAGTCACCGACTCATCTCTAATCCTCCCTTTTTAGGGAAGGTTATTGAACGGGCAATGGCACTGCAGCTCCAGGTGCATTTGGACAGCATTGGTTTCCTTGACCCTTTTCAGTCTGGGTTCCGCCCTGGCTATGGTACTGAGACGGCGTTGGTGGCCTTGGTGGATGATCTCCACTGGGAGATGGATGCCGAATGTTCAACATTTCTGATCCTGCTAGATCTCTCGGCCGCATTTGACACCATGGACCATGGGCTGCTGCTGAGACGACTGCAAGACCTGGGGAGTCTGGATGGGACTGTCCTTGGGTGTTTCCACTCATTCCTCTCAGGGAGAAGCCAGCGGGTGGTGCTGGGGGCTGAAAAATCAAGCCCTGGGACTTGACCTGTGGCATTCCGCAGGGTTCGATCTTGTCTCCGCTATTATTTAATGTGTATATGCATCTCCTGAGGAAGATCGTGAGAGGGTTCGGGGTGCGATGTCACCAATATGCTGATGTACCTCTCATTTTCAACTGACCCAGATCCTGCTGTCTCATTGCTTTCCCAATGTTTGGAGGCCGTGGTGGATTGGATGCGGCAGAGCCGACTGAAGCTTAATCCTGATAAAATGGAGGTGATGGTGGTGGATAGGGCGAGGGAGGTACTGGATCCCCTTGTAGGGGGGGTCTGCCCTCCTGTAGCCCAGCAGGTTCGGAGTCTGGGGGTGGTGTTGGACTCAGGTCTCCGTCTAGATCAGCAGGTGGAGATGGTGGCTAAGGCCTCCTTCCACCAGCTGTATCTTGTACAGAGGCTGTGCCCATACATTTCCAGACCCGACCTGGCCACTTTCATTCATGCCTTCATCACTTCGAGGCTAGACTACTGCAATGTGCTTTATGTGGGGCTTCCCTTGTTTCTGGTTCGGAGGCTGCAGCTGGTGCAGAATGCGGCGGCTCGTCTCCTTACAGGGACATGGCAGCGGGAGCACATAACACCTGTGCTCCACGCTCTGCACTGGCTGCCTATAGCATACCGAGCCAGATTCAAGGTGTTAGTGTTGATCTATAAAGTCCTATATGGTCTGGGCCCCTCATACCTCGGGGACCGCCTCGCCCTCTGTTCCTCAGAGCGATCCCTTCAGTCCACTGGGGGTGGTGCCTTTTGGGAGGTCCCCTGTGTAAAACGGGGGGCCACAATGGAGAGGGTGTTCTTGGTGGCCGGGCCGCAGCTTTGAAACTCCCTCCCGGAAGAAGCTCTCCTGGCCCCAGGTCTGTTGGTGTTTCGTTAAGTCCTCAAGACCTGGATGTTCGCCCAGGCCTTCGGAGGGGAGGATGGGAGGGTGGGGTATTTGGGGGGTGGATTTTAAAGACATTTTATATTTGTTGATGGGGCTGTGGATTTTTAAATTGATTTTTATGGAATTTTATTATTGTGTGTTTTAATGTTGTAAGCTGCCCTGAGATGCTGTAGGCATGAGGGGGAGGCTAATAAATATTTGTAAATAAATAAATAAATAAATAAATAAATAAATAAATATTTTGGTGTTCGATTTCTGTTGGTTTCAATGGAGAAAACATTTCTGGCTTTATATCTTTTATTTATTATCCAGTTTGGATGAGAATTGGCAGGGTTGTACCCACAATGGAGGGCATTAGGTGTGTCACATTTTAGAAAGATTCGATAAAGGGATCCAATTTTATAAGCAGTTGAAATTTGTTATTTTACACAATTCTGTCTACACATTCCTTGATGAACCAACTTTGTCTCCCACATGAGTTAGTTGAAACTTTACATAATTATACCCCTAACTAATTGTACTATCGCTCACAAATTTCATAAGTATTACATAAACGGTCCTTATGTTATAAATGATTAACTTATAAATGCATTTCTGGCTGTAACATCTTTGTATTCCAGTTTGTTTACATTACACTTAGTATGTTAGTATCTTGGATCTTCAGGATTATCTCTGCCAAATATACAAAAGATATGATAGAGGGACACAATGTTATAAGCCTGCACATGATCTGGAGGGTATGAGCCTATGCCAGGGATTCTCTTATGTTTATTTATTTATTTATTTATTTATTTATTTCATTATATTTATATGTTGCCCCCCATGCCTACGGCATCTCGGGGCGGCTTTCAACATAGTACAAACAATTTTAAAACATAAACAATCTACAATATCATCATTAAAACAGATTTAAAACACACCCCACAAAAATTAACCCACCCCCCCTTAGGCCCTTTTC
>QEPC01004151.1:399213-430837 GCA_003113815.1 Sphenodon punctatus | reverse complement strand
AGGCAGAGGGGAAGGAGCCGGTAGAGAGGGAGAGGTTGATGATGTGCAGGAGGGGAGGGACGATGGTAGAAACAATGGAGGTCAGGAGGTGGTAAGGAATGGGGTCCAGGGGACAAGTGGAGGGGTTGGAGGAGGAGAGCAGGGAGGAGATTTCCTCAAGGGAGGCAGGAGGGAAGGAGGACAGGAGAGAGGTGGGAGGAGGAGGGAGAGGGGGGAGTAGTAGGGGAAGAGGACTTGGAAGTGATTTCTAGGCAGATCTTGTCAAAATTAGAGGTGAAAAAGAGAGCAAGATCCTGAGCAGAGAGAGAAGAGGGAGGAGGAGGACAGGGGGGTTTGAGAAGGGAGTCAAAGATGGAAAAGAGGCGGCAAGGGTCCCGGGAGCAGGACTCAATGTGGGTGGCATAGTACTGCTGTCTAGCGAGGGAGATAGCAGAATGGAGCAATGAGAGGCAGAATTTGAAGTGGAGGAAGTCAGCGTGGTAGTGGGATTTGCACCAGAGGTGTTCAGCAGCCTGGGTGCAGGAGCAGAGATGGCAAATGGTGGGGGTGAGCCAAGGGTGAGGGTTACGGGAGTGAGCTGGGCGGGAAGAGAGGGGGGAAAGGGAATCGAGGGTGGAGGTGATAGAGGAGTTGAAGGTAGAGATGACAGAATTGGGGGAGGAGGAGGAGAAGACTGAGGGGAGAAGAGGAGTGAGGGAGGAGGCAAAGTCCTGGGGCACAATGGCCTGCAGAACATGGAAGGGACGGGGAGGGAGAGGGGGAGCAGTGGTAGAGGTTGAATGAGGCAAGGAAGTGGTCAGATATGGGATGAGGCTCGAAGGGGAGATTGGAGACAGAGGAGTTCCTAGAGAACATGAGATCAAAAGAGTGACCATCAGTGTGGGTGGGGGAGCTAGTCCAGAGGTGGAGATTAAAGGAGGAGGCTAAGGAGAAGAAGCGAGCGATGCAAGGCTGAGAAGGTGCATCAACATGAATATTGAAGTCACCAAGGATGAGTGTGGGCATGTCATCAGAGAGGAATAAGGTGAGCCAGGGCTCGAACTTGGAGAGAAAAGAGGAGAGGCAGCCGGGGGGGGGAGGGGCAGTAGATAACAGCAACACGGAGGTGGAGAGGGGTGTAGAGGCATACGGAGTGAACCTCAAAGGAAGGGAAGGAGGGAGAGGGGGGAGGGATTGAAACGGGCAGGAAGAGGCAAGGAGGAGGCCTATGCCACCCTCTGGCCTTCCGAGTGGGGCTGGTGGGAGAAGGAGAGACCTCAGAAGGAGAGGGTGGCAGGGGTGACAGAGTCAGTGGGGGAGATCCCGGTTTCAGGAGAATGGGAATTGATCAGGGGGGAGAGAGGGAAGGGGGGCGATGGGATCAGTGGGAGATGGGCAATGGGGCAGAGGGGCAGGGGGAAAGAGGTGGGGGGAGGAGGAGGTGTGGGGACGTTGGAGAGAGATGACAGGCTTAGTGGGTGGCAGGAGGAGAGGGGAAAGAAGAGGATTAGTGGGAGGCAGGAGCAGAGGGGAGAGAAGTAGAGGGAGGAGCAGGTGAGAGGGAAGGAGGACAGGGGAGAGGGGGTGAGAGATAAGGACAGGCATCTTGGTGGTTCGGTTACAGGGGGGAAGGTGGGATGGATCTTGCAGCTGTGGATGGATCTTGCAGGAGTGTGAAATATGGCAGACGCTTTTTGGCTCACTGGTTGACGGCACTGGGGGAGGCAGAGAGGCCAACCCCAGGAAGGTCATGGCGTCCTCAGGCGATGACAGCCGAGACAGCTGGGAGAGTATGCAGACAAACTGAAACCTCACCAGACCCTGGCTTGCTGGTCAAGGGCACTGGGGGAGGCAGAGAGGTCAACCCCAGGAAAGTCGCGGCGTCCTTTATCAAATCTTACTTCAGTTTGGCAGAGATGATCCTGAAGGTCTGTGATACAATCCTTCCAAATTTCATGTAAAATGGATAGACAAAAAAATGTTACAGCCAGTAATGCATTTACAAGTAAATTGCTTAGAACATAATAAACTTTTATCAAATTGTTCTGAAATTTCACACGTAATACTCTTTGGGAGGGGTATAACCTTGCCATGTTTCATTAAAATCAGATGGGAACAAAGTCGATACAGCCAGGAATTAGTACACAGATTTTTGTAAAATAAAGAATTCCAACTGCTTATATAATCGTATCCTTTTATCCAATCTCTCTGAAACATGGCACACAGAACGCCCTCCATTGGAAGAATACTGCCAGGTTTCACCAAAATAAGATTTAAAACAAAAAGTTTACAGCCAAAATGTGTTTTTCAGGGTTTTCCTATTAATTTGTAATAACAAAAGGAATTTTGTCCATTTTTTCATTATTATGTTCTTTCATTTTCATTTTTAAGTAACAAAAAAGAAAAATTCATGTTTTGTTTTTGTTATTACAATAACAAAAATGAAATGCACAGCCCTAGAATAAGCCCTTGGACAAGCAGCCCCAAGAAGAATCAAGCTTAGTGGTCACCTGAGCATAGGTCTCTGTGGCAAGGTCAACCTGAGATAAATAAGGGTGTAGCTTATGCAAATTGCCTAGCTGAAAGAAACCTCTCTGAACCACGCCCAACACTTGAGTTTTCATGGGCAGACCATGGTTGCAAAGGACACCCAAGCTTTACCCAGCCCGCTACCTCTGTCCAGACATACATTAAATATCGTCTATGAATAACCCATCTACAGATGCATCTTTTAGGCCTCATCTAAACTAGAAAATTGTGCAGTGTTTTCTAACAACAAAGTAGCATCAACCAAATTAGGAATGGGACATCTTCTACAGGGGGCAGAAACATCATAACTGCGAGGTTCCATTGTTTCCAGGTAAATGGGTACACAGCAGAGATGCAATCTTAAGGCTAGTCCAAGATGCATACACGCACCAAGCACATCACGTATATCAGCCCAGTGCAGGATGTGCACACATACCATGTACCTGGTGCGCACACGCCCTGTAGTTGGAGCGCATGCAGTGTGTTCTTACTACTTGGTGTGTGTGTGTGTAATGTATCATTATTATTATCTTTGTGTTTACAACTGGGGAACTGGAGCGTGAGTGGGAGATTTTCAAAGGCTAAACTGATCTTTAAAAAGTTTGTAGTCAAAAAAATCCCATTGATTTACATTGACCATGATCTTCCCTTAGAAAACCACGTTTCATTAGTTTGGGTGTTTGCTATTTGGAACACCTTTTAATTTTTTCAGTATAAGTGGCACTCCTGTCAATGACTGCTTTGTTCAAGCCTGTGTGGCTGTATATGGTATAGCAGGATGTACCTTGGATTGGTCTGTCACAGGTTGGAGGTCCACACCCCCACTTTACCGGGTTTGAGTGACTCAGTTTCCCTCACTTACAGCCCACTTGAATCAGTTTTTCTCTCTGGCTGATTCAGTCCTGAAGTAGGAACAACACCTTTGTCACTCAAGGGTCCGGTTCTTCCCATTTATAGACTCTTTATTCTCTGGGTTCATGAGAGTTTGAAAACTCACATGGCTTGTTGTGCTTCCAATGTTAGACACAGACGCTTCTTCATAAAGATAAGATAGAAGAAAGTTTATTGATTACATAAGCAAGATAGTTGATACAGAGTGGTAACTAGAAATCAAAGGTAAATATAACGCATTTCTAATCTATACTGGTTGAGTTCCTACATAAGAATCTTACCCTACAAAGGTCCATACGTTCTGGTCCGTTCTCAGTCAGTGATGAAGGCGACTGGGTTTTACAATCTTGAGTTGCTAGAAAGCAAAGGTGTTTCTCTTAGCTCATGGTTCTCTTGGCTCAGCCTTTCCTGGCTGCAAGATGTTGAATGAGTTCCCAATAGTCACTGTTTCCCTATGGGGTACAACTCCTTATATCCTTAGGAGGAAACCCCTAGTATCTTCTCGAGGCTTCTAGAATTCCTTTTGTTCTCTCTATCAGCTTTCTGTGTCTCCTTGCAAGTAGGCAATGGCTGCCTGCATTAGCATTTAAATGTCTCTGGCTATCAGTCTGGGGTGAATCCACAATCTTTATATCTTTCCATTTCCTGGAGTTTCGTCAGTGTTACAGTACATGATTCAAGTTTTACAGGTCTCAATTGTAACATTACATACACATTGAAACTTTTGCTTTGCATATTTACTAGGCTTGTAGCCTACGTGTAGGCCAGTATTACACGTGTGTGACCCTATGTTCCTTTGTGACATGGTCCTTTACACTCTAATCCTGCAACAACAACAACAACAGCAAAATGTGATTGCCTTGATGGGAGAGCACACATGTAAGTGGTGGCAGTACAGGGACCTAACTGATGAAGATAAAGGCCCTTTTTACACAGACATCCCCCCTCCCCATGTGGGTGGTGTGGGTGAGCGTCCATACGAATGCCGCAATGGCTGGGTCGGGGTCCATTTGAACACCTCACATCACATATGGTGGGTAGGGGTGTGTGCGCGTTCCTACACTCCACCCACTGCCCACACATGGAGCAACGCGCACCAATGCCAGATGCTCCATGCGTGGAGATGGGTGGAGGTGGGTGTGTATCCATGGGAACACACACCCGCTGCACTGTCCACTCATCCCCCCATGCACAGCATCCTGTTTGACAAAGACCTTTGTATCACTAATGAATCCTTAATTATTTCCCTAAAGATCTATTTGGGATTGCACTGCAACTTTCACAATAGTTAGTTGCCAATGATGGGAATAAATGATCACTACATGTTTAGACTTCGGTTTAAGATACAAGGGCTATTCTAGTGACAGAGGCCTTCATCTCTCAGTCATGGATGTGAACCTCCTCCAGGTCAGTTTGAAGTGACTGTTGCAATATCCCTCATGGTATAAAAGAGTCAAGACTCAGTTGTCATGAATACAAAATAAATGATTTATTCAAGCTGACACAGATAGACCCCCATAGTTAGACAGGACTCAGAGAGCCAGAAAGAACAGCCTGCTCTCTGCCAAATACAGCTACAGAGGCTTGGACAAAGCAGTCATTGAAGGGAGTGCCATTTATACTAAAAAATAAAAAGGTGCTCCGAACAGCAAACACCCAAACTAATGAAGCCTGGTTTTCTAAGGGAAGGTAATGGTCAATGTAAATCAATGGGATTTTCTTTGCCTGAATTGTCTAAAGATCAGTTTAGCCTTTGAAAATCTCCCACTCGTGCTGTAAACACTGAGGTAATAATAATAATAATAATTAATAATTAATAAATAAATAATGCTTGCTTTCTGCTGCACAGTGTCTGACCTAAGGGTAAATTCTTTGTGGCTGACGTTACAATGTGCTTGTGCAGCGCCTAGCACAGCAAGTGATAACTGTAAAACACTAAATCATTCTGAGCTTAAAGAATTCATTCTAAACAGGGAAGGTGCCTCAAATTCCTGTTTCATAATTGTTACAAATCTGCAACATAATAATACCAGCTACCAACACTTGGTAACACACTCTCATAATCCATAATTTAAAAACTGACTGCTGCGTTGCTGTAAATGAGACTAGCTGAAGAAACCTTTGTGGAAAATAAACACATCAGATTGGCCCTTTGGCAAATGTTGCGTCAATGCATTTAATTACTCTGCCTGCACCCCTCAGCAAGAAGGTGTGTGGGGGCACAAGCACGAAGCAGAGTACTCAATGAAAGGACTTGGGAACTCAGGCTTCCCTTTAAGATAACAGTGACGTTTAGGCCCTTTTCACACGAGACACCCCCCCCACCCATCTCCACACAGTTTTGCTGCGTAGCGATGGGTGGGGGCACCCATGGGAATGTCACGAGGGATGGATGGTGGTGCATGCATGCTCCCTCACTACACCCATCTCCAACGCATGGAGCAAAGGGTCCAATGCTGGTTGCTCCATAGGTGGAGATGGGTGGACCTCCACCCACCGCAGCTGCATACCCATCCCTGCACCCGCTGCGGCTGCCTTAGTAAAGTCAGTGCCCGTGACGGGATCAGGATGCAACAGGGGTGCCCCTTTTAAATAACTTTCTAGTTCTTTGAATTGTTTGAGGTGAGTGGAGGAAGAGGCTATATTGTTCACGCTGAACAAGTTTCACAGTTTGAAATCCATGTTTTTTGTTTACTTTAGCCCTCCTGGTGTCTTGACCAATTGCTAGTTTGTCACTGAGCCTTTTTTGAGTTTTTAATTTTCACAGAAGGTGAGTGATGGCTGCAGAAAATCAATTTTTGCCTCTGAAATCTGATCTGCACAGATTCTTCCGATTCCGCCATCCACACCGCTGCAGCTTCTCCTTTGCGGAAGATAAATAATGCATTTCTAAGTATGCGCATTTAAAGTGCATCACTATATAAAAATAATCAGAATATACACCAGATTTGGTGGAGTAGATTAGCAAACTGAAGTCTAGAATGGATATTTAGGGAATATTGCTGGATATAACTCCTGAAAATGAGAGTTTCCTGGATTCTTGGCACTTTGAATGTTTGTGCACATAGCAACCTCAAATCACAGAACTTAGAGCCACAGCAGAGGGCTTGCGTTTAAAGCAAAACATTACAGTTTTACCTTCAAAAATATTGCCTCCATATTGACAGTAATCCCTAGACTTCTCTATTCTTGCCATAGGGAAATCTGCATTATACTGAGAGAGTATTATTTAGGGCAAATGGTAAGTTATATGAGTGATCATTGTAGCACATGCACTCTGTGCATAAGTGAGATTTCTTAAGGACATATTTCAGTTTCCAAAATTGTAGAACATACCACCTGTGGGAAATTAAAAAGAAATCCTCCTGCAAGACCAACATTACTTCAAGAAAATGCACTATGCACTCTTGATGGCTTTTCTATCTTGGGGATAGCTTTACACCCTTTCTATTTTCCATTTTATGTTGAAAACATCTTGTAATCGGCATCAGCAATCTTGCTAGGCAGAATGAAACTTATGCAAGAGACCATCCCTTACTAGGTAATCCTATATCTTAAGAAACTGTCTCAAAGTATCCCTCATTACAGTCTAGAGTGTGGTTGCTGTGTTGGTCCCAAATATTTATTTATTTATTTATTTATTTATTTAACTAAATGTATATCCTGCCCCTCCCACCAAGGCATCTCAGGGTAGCTAACAAGTCATTAAAAATACAATAATCAATATAAATATAAACACATCATAAAAACATTCTATCCATATGGAGGCTTTCATAAAACAGATCAAAACAAAACTCAACCCACCCTAGTCCAAACCTCCCACCCTTCACCCATTTCCCTCACCCAAATGCCTGGCGGAACAGCCAGGTCTTGCATTGTCTCCAAAAAGAGGAGAGATGATTCCGGGGTCACCCTGGCCTCTGCTGGGAGGGAGTTCCACAGCTGCATTATGGCCACCGAGAATGCCCTCTCCATAGTCACCCCGCGGAGAATCTGTGGGACTTCGAGAAAGGCACCCCCGGCTGACCACGGGGGTTGATCCAGAGCCCGGGGAGTGAGGTGGTCCTGCAGATAGGTAGGGTCCAGACCGTGTAGGACTTTATAGGTAAGCACCAACACCTTGAATTGGGCCTGGAAGATTATAGACGGCCAGTGCAGAGAATGGAGCACTGGTGTAACGTGCTCCCAGCATCCCATCTCTCAGTCAAGAGACAGGCCGCCTCATCTGCACCAGCTGCAGACTCCGAACTGTCACCATGGGTTGCCCCGCATAGAGCGCAAGAAAGAGATGAGAAACAAAGTAGTTAAGGTGACACCATTATTAGATTAAAGTTGGTCCAATATGAGGCATCAATTGCTTTGTCTCTTGTGTACTTTGACAACAGAGCTACTTCACCTCAGGTCAGGAAATCACCTTGATGATACAAGTAATCTTTGCAGGGACTGTGGCACTCTCCAATGATTCTAGCTAAGTCTAATCACTTCCCAGTTGTTTGATTTTGTGCAAAATTTCCAGAGGGGAACCCTTTGGCAATTTAAACGTTCACAGAGATGAGTAGTCGGGGAGATGTTGTAGGATGGTGGGAGGTGTCCATTTCTTGGAAGAAGCAAGATAAAATGTCAGGCTGAGCTCAGGTAGCACTGGAAGGGAAAGATATAAAACATGTTGACAGATATCGGTCAAGAATCAGAACCCAGGGTCAGGACTTGAATAGATTCAGGAGCAGCAGGGAAAAGCTATGTAGCGAATAACAATTAGTGTGCCCCATACTGTTCTCAGTGTTGTGGCCCACCTACCCTTTCACCTTTCTCTCCCTCCTTCTGAATTTTCTTTAACATACAGTGGTCAAGGGGCGAATAATGATATTGCTTTCTAGGGAAGCCCTTGAAAGTTATTCTGAGACTAGGGTCCAGAACAAATGTAATCTTGGTTTGATTTTCTGTTTAGTGGGGATTCAAATCCCAACTTAATTTAATCTTTTGACTTGTCCTGTAGGTACTAGCTGACTACATTCCAGTCCACCAGTAATAAATAGGATTGCAAGCAAGAAATCTTGCTATTAAAACTTGAGAGAAACAAAAGCTTAACAGGAGCCATTGTTGATGTTGTAAACACATCACAAATGAATGACTACATCCTTGAGCATTTTCCCTATTGCCTGATTTTAATAACTTTCTGTAAGGGTTACATACAATATTTCAAGAACTATCAGTTCATAGAAAGACATTTGGTCCTAACAAACATCAGGTGAAGCAATAATAATATAACCCAGACCAGCTAAACAAGTAATGCATCATCACTTCCCTGTCCATCAGCAGCAAATTTAAGTCAGTTTCCCATTGGAGGAGAAATCAGTGCGGTAGTTTAGCTTGCTTGTTTGCAAAATATATACCAGTCTTTAAACAGAGGTGGTCCCAAACTGTGCACAGGTAATCCTTTCTTGCAGAAACCTCAACCCAAACTTCAAGTGCTTGGTTCCTAAAAAATAACGAATTCTTGCAATGTGCAAAACGTTTTGCTCTTTTCCACAGCTCCTTCGTAAGAACCTGCATCACAAAACTGACAACAATGTACAGCATTCTTCCAAGACCTAACACTTGCTTCCTAAGATATAGAAGTTGGAAGCCTAGGTGTAACTGTGACACCTAGTGGCTCCTGCCATCACAGCAACAGTGCCTTTCTAGACACAACTGTGTATGCAATCACAGCACATGTGTTACCGTACCCTTGTCGCAGGACAGTCGCTTTCCCCCACAACCATCTGCGCACTTCTGTGATTGCTGTTTGTATCATTCACTTAGCATTTCCCAGGCTCTCTGAGAAGTATTAAAAACACGTTATTTAATTTTCCTCTCACTTTCCCGTCAAGAGACAAATTCCTACCCTTCAAGAAGTCACTTTTTAAAATTTAATTTTAAACAATCATATTGCATCGTTCATCTTCTCCTGTGGATGATAATGTGCCTCAGCAGAGACAAGGACAGCATGCAAACCTAATGGCATGCATAACAAACAGAATACATTTGTATTAAGTCTCCTTGTACAATGCGATTTTTAAGACAGAAGAGCTCCAAGTAATTCCCACATTTGAATTAATAGAAAAATTATGCCCTGATCCAATAAAACTTTCCTGCAGGTGCTTAACTCAAGTTGTTCCAGGTCAAGTCAATTAGACAACTCACTTCCTTAAAAGTTAAGGCTGTACTTTGCTTCTTTGAGGAAATCTAGAGCCTGATCCAAAGGCAGTGGAAGTCAGTGGGACTTGTTCCATCAGCTTCAATGGACTTTGGATCACCACCCTAGCATGATGGTGACCTGAACAAATGAAACCTTTGGAGTGGAAATATAACTGATGGAGAGCATAACACAACCACTCTTTTTACAGACATAAAATAAAGCAGCAATCCAGCTGAAGCTTTAAAGCCTTCCCTTTATAGGGAAGGAAAGGCTGTCCATTCACTGCAGAGGTAAATAGTTCATGGTTTATTTATGTCACCTGCATTCCTAGTTAAATTAAGTTCAAAATAATTAGATAACCCTGTAAAAGCAGTGACTGGTGCTGTTAATTCTAAATAAAGATTTTCCCATGCAATACCCAATAAATGGAGTTATCTTCTAACACAAGCTTTCAAAGGATTAATATACTGTACTTAAGGAGCAGTCTGCAGCTGAGCTAAGACATTTGCTGCAGTTCTAAGCTAGGGACTAGGCTGGGAAACCAGGTTTCAAGCCTTTGGTAAGGCATGGAGTCAAGGGTAACTTTGGACAATTCATTATATGTCTGACTCAGTTCCTCGTTTGTAAAATGGGAATATGACCCATCTATTTCACAGGGCTCCTATGAGGATAAATAAGATAATAATTGTAAACTCCTTTGAGGACACAGACCTTGGGTAGCTTCAGACGTTACGAGATCACAGTGAACCACGGTGAATACCCATCTGTGGTCACTGTGCCTCGAACGTCTGTTTGGCGGCCGCCAGATGTTCGCCACGGTCAATCTGCACAAGGGGTCAATTTGAACCACGCTTCCCGGGCTAGCCGGGGGAATGTNCTGTGGTCACTGTGCCTCGAACGTCTGTTTGGCGGCCGCCAGATGTTCGCCACGGTCAATACCCACACGGGGTCATTTTCAACCACGCTTCCCGGGCTAGCCGTGGGAATGTCCCGGGAAGCGTGGTGAAAGTGATCCTCGGAAGGGACCAAAAAAAAAATCACGTCTGGTCGGGCGCCGTGGCCTGGGATCACCGGCATGATCCCGGGCCGTGGCGAATTCAGCCAGACACTGTGGCCGCATTGGCCCCACCACCCGCCCGTCTCCCCAGAGGGCGGGTGGCGAGGAGCGTGGAGGGGGCGGGGCCAGGCGGCCGCACGTTGCGTCGCGTGGCCCCGCCCCTCCCTATTCCCCTCCGGGATCCCCCGGCACGTCTGATACGGCGTGACGGGGTCATCCCGCTGGGGGATGATTTGGTTGTTTTCGGTACGGGGCGAAGTGGCCCCGTAATGTCTGAAAACACCCCTTGCCTCTGTGAAATGCTGGAAAACTAACAATCAACCCTTGCTCCATTTTTGATGTTCATATCGACTCTTGCTATTTAACAAATCTTCACTTGGCAAGTAGCAAGTGGTTTCATGATTTAAACAAGACTAGAGCAACAACAAGCCACTTGACAATGTGCCCCATAGCAACTGTTTTCTGTAGACTGAGTAGCAACGGGCACCTTTCAGCGTGCAGTGATCAGTGGGGAAGAGTTCCAGCGGGAACCCTTCTGGTCATTGTTCCTTTCTGCGCCCTGGAATGCAACATGAAAGGCAGACCACATTGAACCAAACAAAGAGAGCTGGTTGGTAGGTGGAGCTTAATGAGTAGTCATTGAACACACTGCTACATGACCAGGAGAAAAATCTCTTCAAATGCTAGATAAACAGAATCATCGGACGTCTCTTTAGACACAACAGCAAGGGGTGGTGGAATGAATGTTGACACCATTCTCTGACCCACATTTGTCCCTGGTTAGCCCCTGTTACTGTGTTCCACATCCAGGGGCTAATTGGGGTCCAGCCTGCCACTGGTGCCAGAAGCTCTCCTGGCAGAAACACTCCCATGGAACTATGGGACTTGTAGTCCATGCAAGCGAGCGTTTGGGTCTGCTTGATCCTCCGCTCCGCACTGCAGCTAAACAACTAATTTTTCACTGCTCTCTCCCCGCCCCAGGTGCTTTGGGAGAGTGCATCAAGGGAAAAGTTGTTTGGCAGCAGCACAGAGTGGAGGATCCGGGGGCAGACAGATCAGAAATGGCTGTGAACGCACCACCTGATGTCTTTAGACACGATGTTAGCCATGGGGACAGGGGAAACCCTCAATTGCTGCGCCCGAGACATCTATGCAACCAATGAAGAGTTAATGGGGGGCTAATGAGGGGTGGTGGTGGTTAACCAGTGGCCAAAATTACTGACGGTGCTTAGACACAACGCAGAGCCATGTGGCAAACGTTTAAGCACCCGATCGCCGTTACCTCTAAAGACACCCATCATCATTTTACCCAGTGTACTGGGCCTTTCTGTTAATCCACAGGTGGTAAAAGGGAGTAGCTTGATAGTCAGTGCTTCTGAAAATCTTACGCCTCTTGCGGGGGGGTGGGCTGAAAATCTGTGTCTAGAACTGAGCAGGAAGGGCTGGAGAAGCCAAATTCCTAAATGACCTTAGACAGTTACCCGGAGTTGACTGTGCTAGCTATGCCGGTTAACTCACTCCTGACGCTTTGCAGTATTTGTGGCCTTAATTGAGGGACCTAAACAAACAAATTAATCACAGCGGCCCATAAAAATGACAGAATTCATATGGTAGCATTCTTCATTCTCTCCAATTTGTTTCCCTGAAATCCCCGCAGCGATTTATTTGCTGAATATGCGAGTTTTCCCCCCTTATGAAAATTACAAATTGTTGTCAAGGTTAACGAGTTAATATTCTCATTCAATATTTATTTTATCAGAGAGGTGTGGGGGTGGGAAGAGAGGAAGGGGAAGAAGAAGTGCAACTGTTCTTTTACTTTCTCCTACTGCAAAGTCTGGTTTCTTAATCAATATGACAAGGACACTGTCCTTTGGATAATACCCTGAATCATCGGGACTAAAAAATGAGCTTTATTAATCAACAGCCCCTGATTAATTATTATAAAGTGATGCTCATACATTTCTGTACATTTTTAATAATTCCTGCAGAAGGCTAACAATGTCCCTGGTGATTTGAAGGCTTTTGAGTTTGAATTTTTCTAAGCAATGTCACAATAAATAGACCAAGGGTACTAGTGCTCGCTCACTAATCCAGTCTGTTTCAATCCAGCAAATGAGTAAAACCTTCCTTTTCCTATTTCCCATCTATAATTCATCATTTGCATACAAAGTAAGAAGCAAGAAATCGGCAGTCTCATCAGTTTTCAAAATATCAAGGGACAAGCGGGGGTGATTTATAGCAGCCTGAATTATCTAGTTCATATAACTAGGATTTTTTTTTTCTTTTAAAAAACAGACCTATGTAATTTTTCGATAACAGTGGCTGTGTACCTGATAACTGGTCTGAAGGTCACTGGTGGTCTGGAGAACTTACAGCCACTGTAGGCTTGGCTAGATGTTCGCTTGTTCCTCCCACAATAAAACGATTCCTGTTTTTAAAACAGAAACCCTGAGAACTAAAGATACTTAAGATTCTCGCAGCTCCACAAAGGACATACCCAGCTTGCTCACCTGCTACAAGTGAGATGAAAAATGGGCCACCTGTTTCTTCTGCTTTCAGTGCATTTTTGGAGACTGAACTGATGTAACCTTGCTGAAAGGAACAGATGCATCCAACGTGCATTCTCTCTTGGTGACAGGATTATTCAACCCCAATAGGGATGGAACACAGCTGGTGTCTCATCCTTGCGTTCTCATCTTATTCCACCTGGGAGCTACAAGTTATGAATCATGGTGAAGTGTTTTGTACCAATAAACGCCCAAACAGGATTCTTTCACACAGTCTTGGTACCCCCATAGCTATGTCATATAACTTGTGGGAATACCATAGCAGGTTCTTGTGGCTGAACAGCTGGTCGCATCATGGCAACAGCCAAGGCTGCAGTATGTGGGGTCGGGGGGGGAGTGGTCACACTTTATATTGGTTAAAGGGGAACCATAAACAAGGACAATTAATTGCTCCAGGTTTTCGAAGCAGTTGTATCTTTGTAGGTATGTAGCCAAGCCCATGCTTGTGTTTTCACACAAATGTGGGTTTAGTACTGTAGCTATGTGATTCGAGTGTTTGAAAGACTCAGAGACAAATGGGGTTAGATATTCAAGAGAGTGCAGCTCCCTTTTACTCATCATAATAAGCTCCTCTGAAATTCTGGCTATAAATGACAATTCTGTTCAGGTGTTCCAGAAACCTGCCCTTTCTTCTTGTGCCTACATGGATAGTGAACATCTGAAGACTTGTACCAAAGAATGTAGGCATTTGTTTTCTTTTGCCATTACCAAGTGCCTACTGTGAGTGGTGCATTGTGTGAACTTTATCCATCTAGAAATCCTGCATTTTAATCTTGGTTCTAATCTTGGTGTGGTCTTGGACAAGTCACGTAACCATTCTCCCTCTGGTTCCTTGGTGCACCTACCTGCCTCAAAGTCATGCCACAAAAATTCGAGCTGGTTGCATATATCAAAATCTTGTGAAGTTTTGGGGCACTAAAATTTCACAATCCTTGGAATTTCAGTTCAAATCAAAATTTCCACCCTGCTTTCATGAAAATTAATTAGTTGGTGTTTATGAAGACCTGTGGGGGTGCTAAATGTTATTAGGCTTCCAGCAGCACTGTAGTCTAGTGTTTGTGCTCAAAAAAGACCATTTATGCAATGGAAATGCCAATGCCCTTTTCACAACCTTCCTGTCCCAAGCTTTTTAATTACTCGCCTATGAGCTCATCTGCTCAGAGACAAGTCTCAGGATTTCTTCATGGTGAGTTGTCACAGTAGGCTCAGGTACCCTACAGGTTATTTGGTCTAAGATCCTGGGTTTCTATTTTAATTCCAGAGTGCCAATAATGACTTCTGCCTCATTTTATTAATGCGAGGCAGTGAATAATATTTCACTGCTTTAGAATATTGTGCGACAAGCAGTGTGCCTGCATTTTGCCCTCTAGAAATATGGGTTCTGATCACAGATAACTAAAATGAGATTAGGATGTTAGCTTTCCTCTAGAGATAACGGCAGTCTAGGTCATAAAACTACCATATGGCAGATTTGGCAGTCTTTACAGAGGTCCATGGTTTAATTATCACAAAGACAGATTCAGTTCCCCACTTGCAAATGCCTGGGTCCTCCTGCGGCAAGGACTGGCAATGCAATTAAGGGGAAAGCTGTACTTGGCTGAAATGAGAAGTGACCTTACTGCGGCCAGCACTGTCACTTCCTAACATTTCACTCATGATTAAGTTTATCATTTCAAACAAACAACATAAAATGTCAGGTCTCTGGTCTGCTTAGCATGGAGGGAAACAGCATGCAGCAGCCCACTGTCTCTGCATTTTACGGCAAGCCAAAGTTTTCATTTTATAACAGACCGAGGGAAATATCACTTTAGCCGTAACTAACTGTGACTTCTATAAAATGGCATGATGGAAATCTGAGATGTTCATGGCTTATTGTTCTGAACCAAACACCGTAATTTTTTTTTCATAGCCCCTCTCAATATCTATTCATCTCTGCTTTGGCCAGAAACCATGCCTCTCCCACACGAACATCTTTGGTTGATTCACACCTTAATGTCTTCCGCCATTTATCACACGCTTCATCCATCCCAAGTTTCCTTGTCTCATCAAGGACCTTCTCTCAATCCAGCTTCTGTTAATTATACTGGTAATAAGTTCTTATCACCTTTTTCTTATCTCAAGCTTTTTCAGTGAGATTTGTGTTTCCCACTAGCATGGTCCCTGCTTCTTAAGACCTTTGAAAGTTCAAAAGAAAATTTATAAAACAAACAAAATAACCCACCTCTTTTAGTCTTTACTCTGAATATTTTTTTTTTCTCCTGCTAGAATTAGACTACTAGAGAGTCAGCATGAAATTCAGTAAATACAGATTTGAGACTGAAGACAGATGGGATGTGCACCAGTGTTCTCTCCAGGGGCCTGATCTAAATCCCTTTGAAATTCCTGAGGAGTCCTGTTAACTTCTGTAGGATCTGGATGTGAGGTCTCAGCCAAATTGTTCCAAAGCAAGAGACAGGAGAAGAATTCAAAAGCTTGAACACTCTCACCGACAGAAGTTGGTTCAATAAAAGGGCCAAAGAAAAACAACAACACCCCAACAAAAAAACCCAATCATGGACCAGATCTGGCCGCTTGGCCGGCTGCGGGCCTCCATAGCCAGTAGTCATGGCTGGGCCTCATTGGGCACTATGGCTGCCTGTCATGGCAGGGTGTGGGGTGCTGGGAGCACAGTGTGGGCGGGAGTGGCCACCCCATGTTTGTTGTGCTCCCGGCCATACATGGGCTGTGCGGCCAGAGGGACAGCTCCCTGGCCATGATCACACGTCTCTGGTGCCCCGACCTGACCGAGGCTGTTCTGACCAGAATTTTCTGCCCCTGTATGGATCATACCTTTTGTGTAACAAGCAATAAGTGCTAAGCTGTTCCACCTCTTAAAAGTCTGAGAGACAGTAAGAAGGGACGGGATGATTTAGTAAGCAATGTCTATCTGATGTTCTTGACAGTCAAACATTTTACTACCACATTTTTAGTAAAATCAGAGCCCTCACATGATTATAACAATTTAGAATAGGCATGGAGAACCTGTGATGTGTGAGCTAGATTTGACTCATGGCTGTTTTGTTGGTTTTTTGGGGGTGGGGGTTGGCCCATTTCCAGTTCTTGGATCAGGTCAGTGAGTCCAGTCTTTATCCTCAAGCACTGAAAGAGTGAACTTGGGGGAAGGAAGATGAGATGAGGACATGCATTCGATGATAAGGGATGGATTCATAACATAGATCCATGATCTGGACTTTCCTCTTCTTTCCACAGTCCTGAGTATACCCTTTAAACTTTGTCACATTCCTGGGGGTGGTGATAGGGAGCCGAGGTTTCCAGGGCCTCCCCTGCCTCCCTGCTTCTAATCTAATGTAGTCTCCATGCCTGAGAAACCAAACACTACTCCTGCTGTGCCTTCCTCTATCAATGCAAGAGCTTGGCCCTTCCAGAAGAAGGCCATGGAGCCCAACTAGTACCTCTCTGTTTCATTCTCCTCCTAACATCACTGCTTCACTCTGCTGTTCTACTTGCTTATCATCAGGGCAAGGCTACAGGGTCTCCAGTCCACGTGCACATCACCAGACATGCAGGCTAGCAGAAAGTGAGTGTCTGGATGTGTTTTCTGAAACCACATCCTGGAGTACACTAGTGACACACAGCATATTGACACAAACGGAAATGATGGGCAAATGTGCGTTTAATTTTAAAAACGAGTAGTTAACTGTGGGTGCTTTTAAATGGATGGCATCCACAGCTCTGTTCTGCCTCACACCTGAATAGCCTGTCCATGTGTAAAGGCAGGCTGCCAGATGTGGAGGCGGTCACACACACCCCCAGCGGTGCTCCAGAATATCCCAGAGCACCACCAGTGGACCGAGCTGCCCAAACCTGGGACACAGCTCAGAGGTGGAGCTGCGGTCGGTCTACTCAGATGGGCACTGAAGCCCCTCTCCCAGCTGGGGCTTGCCCCAGGTAACACCTTAGAGCTATGGGCAGTAGCCTAGAGTGGCAGATAATCTACCTGCATCTCTATGGTGCGGGGGAGAAGAGCACTGCGTGGGTGGATTGCAGGCCTCAGCAGCTGCTGGGTCAGTTTTAAACAGACCTAGATATTAGGTATAAGCGAACGCGGTTCGGAAATTCGGAGTTTGGCCTGAACTTGGCCTGTTCGGTCGACCGAACCTGAATCCAAACATGAACTGGCCGAACTGAACTAGATCCGAACGTCGAAATGACCGAACAGTTCGGTCAGTTCGGATCATGTTCTGGTGGCAAAAACGTGTGACTAGAAGGCAAAATGTGACAGGGAGGGGGCATCAGCTGAGGAGCAGACTTCCAGGCACCAGGGGTGGAGAGACTTGGAGTAGCAGCCAGCCTGCCCAATCACCATCCCTTTTCGTCTCAGACCACTGGCTTCTCAGTCTGCGATTGGCCATGGGCTAGGCTGCACGGAGCCAATGGGGCTTGCAGTGAGGAGGGCGCAGCAAGAAACAAAACTGATTGCCTCCCCCCTTCCCAACACCTTCTAGCTAGTCACTGTTCCTGACAGCAGGCGTTTCAGAAGGCTCCCTCTCTCCCAGCAGTTTTTGTTCCTTCCTATTCCTAATCCATTGCCATCCTCCTCCTGTTTCACCCATCCAACCCAGCTACCTCCATATTATCACTTATTTAGTTTAGATTAGATAGATTTAGGTGTTATTTTTTTGTTTTTACTCCTCCCTGTGTTCAATCTTCCTTCCTCCCTCCCCCCTCCATTGAATCCTTTCCCTCTCCCTCTTATTCCATCCCTGATTNGTGGAGTCTGCCTGAGTGGGCGCCCGTTAGAATCCCTCCCCACTCACTCCACGGGTGTGGGTGCTCTGCAGCCATGTCACTCAGTGGACACAGGACACCCCCACCCCCTCAAGCCTTGCTCACTTAAACACACCCTGGGAGTGAACGGCAGGAAATGGATCACTCCATTGTAGCCTGTTCTGCATTTTTCCAAGACTAGCCACACTGGGCTAGAAGGCCCATTACTTTGACCCAGCATGTCACTTCTTATGTCATTTTCAGTTGTCTCCTAACAAGGCAGAACATAAATAATGCTATTTTTTGTGCTTCATTAAGAAGATCCCAGGAAATACCTACGTAAGTCTAGAAACTGGAACACCATGTGCATGGTGTACTTAACATTCGATGCATGATCCTCCAGGCGGAGAACGAGAAGCTGGTCTTTGTCAAAAACGGTAAACCAGTCCAAGAGATAAACTACATACAGGCCAACTTGAAGCCTCACCTAGGGGTGGGAAAGGACAAAGTTAATTCCTCTGTTAAATGATTTTATAGAAAAAGAAACTTTTATCGCTTAGCACCAACAGACAAAATAGTTTCTCCTTCCCAACAAAACACTAGAGAGATTTGTTGAAATATGCCCCGAAAGTTCTTGAATCTGCAGCACTTATGTGGCCTTGTTGACTTCAGTGGGCTATTCACAATCTGAAACACTACAGCTAGTTGCAAACTTTTTGTTATTCAACAAAAATGGCTTTTTAAATGAAACAAACATTTTTGTGGAAAATTTAATTTCCTTAGTTTTGTGTGGGGGAAAAAATCATTTATTGGTTCCAATGTTGCTGGAAATAAACTTCCTTTTATGATTTTCAATTGAAAAACAGAGAAATTTTGACAGGGTATTAAAAATAGATGAAAAATATTTGAAATATTCCAGGGAAAATTTAGTGTATGTTTTACCAGCTCCATGAAGTCTTGGGCCTTATTTTGGTAAAATATACCTAATTTTAGCTAGGGCCTGATCCTGTGTGTCTGGTTCAATGATTCACCATAACACTCAAGATCCAACCTGCTGCTGGCAGCGGAGCCACAGCGGCTGGTCATCCTTTGGACGGAACGTGTCTGGGTTTGCACAGGGGCTCCAGGTTGTTTCAGAGCACGGCGAGCAGGGCTGGCCTGGAGCAGGTGGTGCCAGCTATACTCCTGATCCACCTCATCCCAGGGTGGCCTGCCTCTGCACAAACGGGCTACCCAGGGGTGGGGTGGAGCAAGATTCCTGCAGAACAGGTGTCTGTCTAAAGAAACCCAATGACATGTAGAGGAGATTCAGACCTTTGCCATCTGATTCAGGGTCCTACTCACATTTAAATGGGGCAGTTTCCAGAGTTGCCCCTAAATATATAAACACACACACTTAGGATATAAGGAGTTGTCTGAGTCAAACCAATGGTCCATCTTAGCCCAGTATTGTCACAACCTGACATAGCAACAGGTTTTTGGGGCCAAGTTACAGGCAGGGAGGGCTGTGGCCAATATGTATCTAGCAGCTGCCACTTTAGCTCCAGGACCCATCGTCATGGGACTGGGGCCATCATTCCTCACACAGAGGCGTGTCAATCCACCACATCAAGAAACAGCCACTCCAGCCCCAGAACCCACCATCAGAGTTCTGGAGCCAAGTTACAGGCAGGAAGGGCTGTGGCCAATATGTATCTAGAAGCTGCCACTCTAGCCCCAGGACCCACCGTCATGGGTCTGGGGCCATCATTCCTCGCACAAATAGCTTTTTTTCGAATGCCCGAACCAAACACAACAGAATGGCCAAACCCGAAGGCGGCGACTGGACCGAACGGGCGAACCGAATGGGCGAACCGAACCGGACCAAACAGCCAAACCCGAATCACGATCTGTTCGCCCATCTCTAACAGCAAGTGGGCAGCCATGGCGATGCACCCCAGGTTGAGCACCCTTGCGTCCATGTAAAAATACCCATTACATCTGGCAACACCCTATACATTAATATTTAAAAAAACCACTTTGCCCTGAGTCCACATTCTTTTAGGAGAAAAATGACATAAGCCTGTAAGCCAACCCTATTCTTAACATGCAATCTTCCATGTCTGTGCAGTTTTAGCTGTGCTGGCCAGGGCACTGGGTGTTTGGGGTGGGGGTTTGCAGATTCCCTGCTGAAGAAGGTTAATGGCTTTCCCCATTGAAGCTCTTTTTAACCTGGGTTGCTGCAGTCAATGTAAATATCCACACAGGAACATGAGATGGCTCCTACCTCCCCTGAGCGGGCACATAACGCAAGTCACAACATTGGCCATGACTAACTGAAGTGGAAGCATGGCACAAGGTCATTAATTGGTCTCCCAATTAATATTTGCTAACCAGGAGTGTGCAACGGTTTGGGAGAGAACTGAAATGAGTACCTGAAGAAAAGAGTCAAACTGTTGAATATTCCCTTTTTGAACCATAAATGGAGGTTTGGGTAACAAATGATATCCATTTAACGTCATTTGGATGTCCATTTTTGTTATTCTGTCTTGGTTTTACTATTATTATTATTATTATTATTATTATTATTATTATTATTATTAATTTTTGGGGTGGTTTAGTCACATTTTGGTTACATCATTTTTTCAATATTAGCACTACTTCCTCTACACAATTGCTGTACATTTATTTATTTATATTTATTTTAAAGCATTTTTTAACCACCCCCTCATGCCTATAGCATCTCGGGGTGGCTTACAACAATACAATAACAATACAAAAAAATTAAAACCCATCAACAAGGAAATTAAAAACAATCCCCTCCAACCCCCCCATCCCCAATATCCCCAACTACCCAACCCTCCCCTCCTCCCCTCCGAAGGCCCAGGCAAACAGCCAGGTCTTTCAGGCTCGACAGAACGCCAGCAGACCTGGGGCCAGGCGGGCTTCCTCTGGGAGGGAGTTCCAGAGTCACGGCCTGGCCACTGAGAACACCCTCTCCATTGTGGCCCCCCGTCTTACCCTGGGGACCTCCAAGAAAGCACCCCCAGCAGACTGAAGGGATCGCTCTGAGGCACAGAGGATGAGGCAGTCCCCGAGGTATGAGGGGCTCAGACCGTGCAGGATTTTATACATCAATACCAACACCTTGAATCTGTCTCGGTACACTATAGGCAGCCAGTGCAGAGCACGGAACACTGGTGTTATGTGCTCCTGTCTCCCAGTCCCCATAAGGAGACGGGCTGCCACATTCTGCACCAGCTGCAGCCTCCAAACCAAAAACAAGGGAAGCCCCACGTAGAGCGTGTTGCAGTAGTCCAGCCTCAAGGTGATGAAGGCATGGATAAGGGTGGCCAGGTCAGGCCTGGAAATGTATGGGCACAGCCTCCACACCAGATACAGCTGGCGGAAGGCGGTCTTGGCCACCGCCTCCACCGCCTCCACCTGCCGATCCAGATGGAGACCTGTGTCCAACATCACCTCCAGACTCTGAAACTGCTGGGCAATAGGAGGACAGACCCCCCCACCCACCCCCAAGGGGGGCCAGAACCGCCCCCACCTTCCCCACCACCATCATCTCCATCTTATGGGGATTCAGTTTCAGTCTGCTCTGCCTCATCCAATCCACCATGGCCTCCAAACATTGGGAAAGCAATGAGACGGCAGGACCTGGGTCAGTTGAAAATGAGAGGTACAGCTGAGTATCATCAGCATTGGTGACATCGCACCCCGAACCCTCTCACGATCTCCCCCAGGGGCTGTATATACACATTAAACAATAGTGGAGACAGGTTCGAACCTTGCGGAACGCTGCAGGATAAGGCCCGGGGGCTTGATGTTTCAGCCCCCAGCACCACCCACTGGCTTCTCCCAGAGAGGAATGAGCGGAACCACCCAAGGACAGTCCCGTCTAGGCCCCCCAGGTCTCGCAACCATCTCAGCAGCAGCCCATGGTCCACGGTGTCAAATGCGGCCGAGAGATCTAGCAGGATCAGAAATGTTGAACATCCTGCATCCATTTCACAATAAGAAAAACTTTTTTCAATAAAATATACATTAAAAAACTAATCAGAATACCAAAAGAACAAAAACAAACAACAACAAACAACAAAAAACTCCAGCTATACAGATACCCATTTCCGTTGTGGATCCCAGTCAGGTACTGCAAGGGCTACTCAGAATGCAAATAATACTCCTGAATCATAAACTCACTCCAGGGTTCAACTCTAGCTTGGGATTTTACACCACAGTGGCAGTCACTCCCTGCATAAGTATGGGAAGGCTGAAGTTGCAAATGGCTCTAGCCTACATATTCAATTCACAATTCACTTTTAATTTGTACCCCACGCTCTCTCAAGGCGACTTGAGGCGGCTTACAACCAAAGCAAAAGACAAAAATACAACAATATTCACAATAAATAATAGCAATGTCCAATATGGACCAACACAAAAATCATCACAGTGCAAAAATAACAAATTATCCCATCATCCTACCTCCCTACCCATTCACCCCATTCCTGCTGCCACCAGGAAAGGGTGAATCTACCACTCCCTCCCACCCTCTCCTTCCCTCACGCAATTCAATACAACAACAGTATATCAACGTTATTACAATATTTCACAATTTATCCATATCATCCCATCCGTATGCTCCATCCCTGCTGCCACCAGGGAAGGAACCCATCAACTCCCCCCTGCCCTCACCAGGAAGGGGGGACCTATCGTCCACACACTTTACAATAGTACAACAAAGATCTAAATGATATCAAAATACACATTTCTTCTACAAAATCAACAACGTAGCAGGAAATAATAAAAGATTTGAAGGGGGGGGGGGGGTCCTCATTTTCAGGCAATGCTAAAATCCCTAAATTGGAGAAGTGAGATAATTGCCTGTAAAACAATTCCATGCTAGGTTATCTATTTATACAATTGATGAAGTATGCAGATGTTTATTAAATGCAGAAAGTGCTAATTATCAAACAGCTGGAAAATCAGAAACGAGGAAAATCAGAATCAAAAACAGCATTCTGACCAAAGTTATTTTTAATCATTTCTATAGCATTTTCAAGTGTTCAATGTCCTTTACAGTCCTTATCTAGTTCAGCCTCACAACAATCTTGTCATGTAAGTCATTCCCATTTTACAGATGTGAAACTGAGGCTGAGAGAGAGTGGTTTGTTCAGGACAACTCAGCAAGTTCATGGTTAAGATATGATTCAGACCCTGGTCTCGCAGGTCCAAGTCCCACACCTTTTCCACTAGGTATGAGAGGGCACGTTCACATGAGATCTCACAAGACTTTCCTCCCGGGTGTACTCTACAGCTGTTTCCACACAAGACACTCTCCACCCACCACACACTCACTATACATGTTGCAGGGCGGCAGTGTTGCCCTATGGGTGCTCTGTCACATGTATAGTGGGTGGGAGGTAGGTGGGTAGTGGGTGGAGAGTGTCTTGTGTGAAAACACCCTTTGTTGCAGGCTTGGTTTGCCTGCATTTCAGTTATTCCCGCTTTCCCTTCTGCTTCAAAATATAATGGGGATACTGCCCTCACTGATAACAGGTGTTCCATCATGATTATGAGGGGTTTCTTTGTTTAGATTTTTTATCAACAATACATTGTCCCCACTAGGTAGGCTAGGCAGTGGAAATTCAGCCCCGTAGGGGGGATATCGCTCTCTTCCTAGGTACAACAATTAAGGCTGATTGATATGCAGATTAATCCCTGTATACGATACCAGAAATGCAGGAGATGAATTTAGCCCAATTGTCAAATGTCTCTTTTTTTGTTTAACGTTTTGCACGTTCACCCAGATTCCATCGGCTATTCTGTGACATAAGCTATTAATACATGGACATGGGTGGGTGGGGGTGTTTTGGCGTGGTAGGTGTAGGTGAGGGTATGCCCGTTTACACGGACACCTCCCCCCCCTACACCTACCTACACCCACTTTCATCCACGGAGCATCCTCCGTTCTGTCGGAGGGCTCCATTGGTGGAGGTGGGTGTGTGGCGGGTGTTGGGTGTGCGGTGGAAGCGTGCAGGCACAAACACCCGCCGCCGTGGTGTTTACATAGGTGCACACCCGCCGCACACCCATCCCCCCACCCATCCACCAGCGGCCGTATACACGGTCCCCTCCCCCTCGCTGCACACCCACCCGAACACCGAGCGGTGGGGGGGCCTCTATGTAAAAACAGCCATATACCGTGCAATATGTTGCCTAGTAAAATGGAGAAAGTGCTTTTTGTCATGCTAAGCATCTTGTGTGAATGTGCACAGAGTGCAAGTTGTATGATCATTATCCTACCTCACCTGTTCTGGTCACCTATGGAAAGAAGGCTATGCAGTCAACCTGCATCTGTTGGATGGGGGGAGGAAGAGGGGCTGTGAGTTGGAGTCTCCTATACTAACCAATAGGTAGGTACCCAAATTTTCATAACACTAGGTGTACATGGAGGGGAGGGGACATGTGGCCCCTTCTATTGACGTTTAAAATTTTATTTATTTTTTATTTACTCATTTTGAGCATTATCCTTCCTTGGCAGAACAGGCTTCTTTAATTCAGCTGATTGCTATTAACTCTCTGTAACACACTGGCAGGGCAAGTTGATCTGTAATGTCTACTCCAATTGTTTTCATCTTGAGAAGTTTCAGAGGAACTTTTTGAAGCGATAACTCTTGGCAATAGGTAAGATTTTATACCTATATCTCCATTTAAAACTTTTTAAGTTAGAGGCACAACAGTTAACCGGGGACCCATGTTCCGAATCCCCACTCCTGCAAATGGGGAAAATTCAATGAACGCAGATCCCTGCAGTAGGGGTGAACGGAGCAGCTAAATCTCTGCTCATGAGAAATTTCACCATCTTGTGAACCAGGATTTATTTCCTGATCATTTCCTAATACTATACAATTTCTTGATTCTTACAATACCATGAGATACCGTCCCGATTTGCCAACTTTCTGCTTACCACGTACCATTGATATACTGATTACCGCATTGCCAAGGGTACCGTTTTATTTCTGGGGTTCTGTCTGTTCATTGTACTGCATTTCTGAGCCAATCACTGTGCAAATAACTTGCTCCTTAGCCCTCCCCACAGTGCTTGTTAATCTCTATGCCTCCAATCAGAATTGTTGTTCTATGTTGTTCCCTTTGCTTTGGCCAATCTGTAACTGAATTGCAGATTAGTAAAGGAATCTGCATACCAGCCAATGAGTGACAAGGAAGTACAGGAAAAATGGAACACCAAGAAATGTGCTCCAAGAATTGCTGTTAGTATTACCTCTTGGGATTTGAAATTGACAGCAAAGCGGTAAATGGCAAAGCAGTAAATGGGATCCCAGTAAGCACATTATCGGTAAATCGAGAAACAAAGTGTTGATTGTGACATTCCCAAGTACCAAGAGGTTCTTGATTTGACCAAGACGATATCGGGAACCGGGATTTCAATGGGAATTCATGTTTTTGTGAAATCTCAGTTCAGCCTATTGGTTAACCAAGATGGAGCTAGTATAAACTGCTTTTATTCCACCACTCTCAGATTTTAGTCTGATGGGAGTTTTATCCCAGAGAGATTGTGTGGTTGCCATGTTGGTCTCAAGTGACAAAGAGGGAAGCACAGTGGTTTCAATTCTATCTTTTATTGGACCAATGGCTGGCATTTAGCACATAGGGTTGCCACCTCTGCAAATCTTTAAGGAACAATTATGAAAAAATCATGTTGCAGGCCCTGAATTGGTGCCAATGCAGGGTCTGCAATATGTATTTTTCGTAAGTGTTCCTTAAAAATTTGCAGAGGTGGTCACCCTAGTAGTGTAGCCAGTCAATAGCCAGTTTTACCCAAAGACTTCAGAAGATGTTCCATTATTTGATTCTCAAGTCAGATTTAGCACATGTCCAGAAAAGCATAATCTATGACCAGACACACTAGAATTCTTTAGAATTTTCATTTTGAACCATGAATTTCTATTTTCTCTCTGGTATTTGAAAAAGAAAATGTAATAGAGCAGAAGCCTGTTTTATTTGGATACCTCAGGATATATAGTGATGTCTGGAATAAGCATCTGTCCTCCCATAATTCACAATATGCAGAAGGGAGGTATTTTTTTACTTTAAAAAAATAATAATTAAAAACTTGTAAATGAAAATAAAAGAATAAAATCACATCTTTATGAACAAATGTTAAATGTTTCATTTGAAATATGAGTCAGTTGTGAGCTGTTTCCAACACTGGATCTAGGCTAGTGCAGATGGTAAGACCATACAAGACCCTGTGTATGATCCCAATGCAAGGGGCCCATCAATAAACTTGATATGGCAACTTGAGTGTGAGAAGAACTGGCATAAAATACAGTCCCACAGAGCCTCAAAAATGACTAGCCTTGAAACTGAGGAGGGCCTGTGCCAATTCAGGAGGGGGTCTTCAGCACATGGGGCCCATGAATAAATTAGAAATAACAGCATATGCATAATGTATTTTATTATTATTATTGTTAACAAACATTTATATAGCGCCAGCAGTGTACCTGGCACTTTACAAAGTAATAAAATAGACACGGTCCCTGCCCCTAGGGCTTACAATCTGAGAGACAGGAGCTGGGGGAGAGACTTAGGAAGGGGAACAGAGGGAGAGACAAGGGGTCTAACATTCATGAAGATGCGAGGTCTCAAGTGCACGTACTTGGCTTGGTTACGATGAGAATGACAGCAGGCAGGTCCATGTTGCAAGGATAAGGGTAAACCGATCGTAGGTATAGGAATAGTGGCTCAGCAGGATAAAGAGTCAGACAGAGCAGAGCGAAAGAGGTGAGTTTTAAGGAGAGATTTGAAGGTATGAAGGGAGGGGGCAAGGCGGATGTGGACAGGGAGGGAGTTCCAGGCATGGGGGGCAGCAAGTGAGAAGGGACGAAGGCGCTTAGGGGAGCAGGGAAGGCGTGGAAGGGTGAGAGAAGGGACAGAGGAGGAGCGAAGTGCACGGGCTGGAGTATGGAGGGCGATAAGTGCAGAGAGGTAGGGGGGAGCAAGGTTGTGAAGAGCTTTATAGGTGAAGACTAGGAGCTTGTGCAGGATTCGTTCAGGAAGGGGAAGCCAGTGAAGCGAAGAGAGGAGGGGCTGCACATGGTCGAAGCGACTGGCGAGGTAGATGACCCTGGCAGCAGAGTTTTGGACAGAGATGAGGGGAGAAAGGTGAGACCGGGGAAGGCCAGTGAGAAGGAGGTTACAGTAATCGAGGCGAGAGATGACCAGAGCATGAACAAGAGTTTTGGCAGACGAGACAGAGAGAAAAGGGCGAATCTTAGCAATGTTATGGAGGGAGAAGCGACAGGATTTAGCAACAGAGTCAATGTAGGGTTTAAAAGAAAGGGGTGAGTCAAAGATGAAGCCTAGGCTACGGGCTTGGGGGACAGGCAGGATGGTGACTCCATCAATAGTTATTGACAGTGAGGAAGGAGAGGAAGGATGAGGGGGGAAGATAAGGAGTTCAGTTTTAGCCATGTATGGACCTGCGGGGCCTGCAATGCAAGGAGCTGTCATCCCTGAAGGGGCTATTATATTTAGCTGAAGTTCAAAAATGAATCATGGTAACACTTTCTTTTTCCTAATGGGTGAGTCAGTGGGTGCTTTTAGATGGACAGCAGCCCCAGTTCTGCCTTCGCCAGCCTGCTTCACCCCTGTGCTGGAACATCCATCTAAAGGCGCCCCTGCCAGATGTGCAACCATCTCTGGAGCGCCGCTGGTGGAGCAGGCCGGCCAAATCAAGGGCACCAGCTCTGTACATCAGTTCGGCGGAGCCATTTTGCAGCTCTACTTTCAGCCGGCCCTTGCCCTAGGCAATGCCATAGAGTTGCCAGCAGTAGCACCAGCCTAGAGCGTTGGGCGATCACTCCCAACTCTATGGTGCAGGGTGTGGGGAGCACCGCACAGGAAGACCACAGTTCAGGGAACCCGCCAGATCCGTCTCAAGCTAATCCAGGTGGGTTTGGACACAGGTGGACATAGGGGTGCACCCCGGAGCAGCTCCAGGACAGGCTGCCTCTGTATGTCTAAAAGCATCCAATGTGTGTCCATCAAACATCCCTATGTTAGGAGGGGACCAACACCACCATTTCACACAGGGCCCCGTCCCCAACTTCCCTGACTCTGGTTGTTTTAGACTGAATTTGGTCTTCTACCATGCTTAGTTTGCAAATGGAAGGTAGGCATGACACCAAAGGGAAGCACCCTCCCCCAATATTTCCTGCTATCCCTTCAGCTATCTCACTCACCAGAGAAGTAGAATAGTTTCGTACAATGTGTATCAAAATCCCTGCTCCCTGAAATAGTTATTGCCACCCCTTTGTTCCCCCCAAACTATTATTCTAGGTGTTGACCCTGAGTGGAAGGAGTCCACCCTCAACAGAAATGTGACATTACTTTTCCGGAATGTCAGAAAAGTACCAGAGGCCGCCCTTCATTTGCAATCTTAGGATCCAATCCACGGTTGTGTGAGTGCATGATATGCACACAACAAGCAGCGGGCATGTGTCATGCATGCATACACCAACTGCACACGTTTACACATGGAGTATGTGTGCGCACACAGCATGCACACAGTGGGCCTCATTGCTAAGGCTGATCACTCTTAAAAGAAAATTTTCATTCATCATTTGAAAATATTGCAACCCAATTAAACCAACTGATGTCCCAATCAAATGACAAAGAGTATCAGGCAGAAGTGTCCCCAGAGTGTAATCAAAACAGAAATCCTGATTATCAGGGTTACTACTTTTCTCTTTGCAGTGGAAAAGCAGAGATTTTGCCTTTTCCTAGATAATTTTGCAGAAAATGGCAAAGACGTACAGGTTTGGGAGGAGGACACAGAGAACATGGGACAGTGAGGATGCCAAGTGGAGCTAAGGGGAAGCAACCGTATGGCATGTGCTATGGAGGAGCAGGGGCTCTGCATTTAGAGGGGTGCCACAGACTACTTGTAGGGGCCGGGGGGAGGGGCAGGGGCACTGAATTTGGGTGGTCAGGCTTTCTGTACTTTTGGAAGAGGGGACACGAGTTGGGCCTAATTGGGCCCATAGCAGCTTCCCCAAGTGCCAGCCTCTATATGGTCCCCCTTTCTGGTTGGCAGAGCAGTCTGGGGACCAGGTGTGGGGCAGTGGAGGGGAAGCAACCTAAAAGCATGTTGTGCTGGGGGGTGGAGGGGCTCTGCATTTGGAGAGGGGCCACAGAACTCAAATTTGGGGGGGGGGGTTGTTGGTGGGACAGGTAGCTGAAAAATTGCATAAAAATGAAAGTATTACAATAAAATGTGGTGGTCTAATTCCTACCTAACAATGTAACTCTTGTGCCAATGGCGTCTTTGACAAGAAGGGCCAGGTTACCTTTTCAAGGGGTTAGCACAAGGGTTACATGTCTCTCTGTCTGTCTGTCTGTCTGTCTGTCTATATTTGGTTTTCTTAGTCAGATAATTTATGTGTTTTTTTATCAGAGAATGGTGGACCTTGCCGCACAACAGGATAGACGGAGACTGGTCCCACGAGCGGTGGTGTGGTGCCGTGCATTCGGCAGCCTTACTCCATTTTGGGTAAGGCTGCTACATGCTGCATCCCATGCCTTTTTCCGAGGACACAGGATAACAGCCAGCTGTCCACTCTGCCATGCTGCGGGGGGAACATCTGGGGGGCCACCGTGCAGACAATGCACTGCATTGTGCAGTAAGGCTGTCCAATGTGGGTAAGGCTGCCCAAACCGCGTTAACGGCTCATGTGGCTAAACCCATGTTCTTTCACCATAGCAACATGGATTATTATCAAAAAATACATGATGGAGGGTTTTTTTCAAATACATTCAAGGCATTTTAAAAACATACATGGTATATGAAAGTGTACAGCAAGGAAAATACCTTTATTCACCAGAGAATGGAATAAGGAATCAATGAGGTCTCCTCCATTGTTAATTTTCAAGATTTCACAGTAAGTATAATGAATTTATTGAAAACCATAGCAAAAACAGGGCAGTTTCCATGTTACTGGAGAAAGGTATACGTGACAGACAATATTTGGGGCAAAACTGGAAATTGAAATAGCAGCTTTTAGAGCTGAAATCCCGAATTCATGCAGTTCAAACTAAAGTTTCAGAGATTGTAACAGATTAACATCTTTAGAGGATCAGGCATAGAAGAAGGGACCCATAAAACCCACTGACTAGTGTATTACATCTGCATTGGGAATTACACCTCCTGGATGATATTAAAGGTAGATCCCTTGTTCAGAAGAGAATGGTTTCAATAGCAATTATATCCAGAAAGGGGACTGTAAAAATGACACTGCGAGTGTCCGTATTCATTTTCTCTCATGACATCCTTGTCTTATTTGCTCACTTTTACAAGTCAAAAGATGGTTCTTCTAATTGCCATCATGCATAGCTCAACCTAGAATCTTAAAATCAAGCCATCTTCTCTCGGCCTCTTACAGCAATATAGATTCTGCAATCAAAACTGAGCCACCAATGTGGTTAATGACGGGGGGTGAGTACCTAGACATTACAATCATTCCCACTTTAGACACAGTAAACTCCAACCCACACCTTTACAGCTTGACGAGTTCTATAATGGCAAAAGTAGGAGAGAACTGTGGTATTTTTTTATTTTTTTTTTGTCAAGAAAGCAAGTAGATATATTTGAAGTTACAGAAGTTAATTTTATAAAGTGTTTGGTGTAATAACAGGCCAGTTTTATAGAGCTACTCCAAAGGCGTAGCTATAAAAGCTATGGGTGGTGCAGCTATTCTGAGGCCCACAAGTTGGGGGTGGAGCTAAAACAGGTACCTGGTACCCGTGGGTAATACCCTGAGCCATTTGGGAAGGGCAGGATATAAATTGAAATAAATAAACGAAATTTCACATACCATTTCAGCTGTCTGAATTGATACCCCAATACCATTTGAATACCTGAAATAACTAAATACCGACAACCAGTATACCAAAATACTGAAATTACCAAATCTGGGATCAAATCAGGACAAAATCGATATTTTAATATACTGGGTTTTCAGTATATCCATATTTCAGGTACCCAATTAAAGACCAGTTTGGGTACTGAAATATTTGGTCCAATTTGGGTACTGGAAATTAAATGGGTATTGAACCTTGTGACGGGGCTACTGCTCCAGCCCAGGTCTGGTACTAGGACTTCTATGCAGAATTAGTTAGCTCCTGTCACACATAGGAACACTCAATAACTTCCCCTTTTTGGCATCTCATTCCTCTAAAGCACTCAGTTACCTGGGTCTGAATAGGATCTGGCCTCCAGTCAACCCTCTGAACCAGTCTACTCCACAAGTTGTGCTTTGTGTGTCCCTTCCCGTAGGGCTAGGACACAGTTCATATAAACAAAAACTAAAAAATCCCAGTCCCTTCTCCGGGTTCAAAAGGGAAATCTCCCACCTACATGGACAGTTAGCCTGCCTAGGTTGTCTCCACATTGCTCTGCACATTACCCTTCAGGCCGGTCTTCTAGTGCGCCCCCTCCAGAAGGAGAAGGGACCAGTTAGAATGGTCTGCCCTCGGAGGCTGATGGAACCCCAGCGGTTCCAGGAGGTCCTGAGGGAGTTAACCCTGGACGTGGACGGCCACTCTGTGGATGAGCTGGTCCGGCATTGGAACAACTTGCTGGAG